>JAHLJT010004567.1:28283803-28516311 GCA_031308135.1 Acheta domesticus | reverse complement strand
GCGAGGGAGAAAAGAGTTGATAGAGGAGGAATACTGTCGCAGCATTGCATGTTTAAATTTATTAATTTCAAGTTAGGAATGTAATTTAAAAATTAATCCCAAAATATATCAAGTTAAACACTACGAGATTATACCAAAAATTTAGAGAAATTATCTTTCTGTGACTAGACAAGTTACGTATTGAAAAGGATTTGAAAGAGATTGTATCAATCAATTAATTTTTTAATGCTATTTTCTCTCACGTTAGTGTGTTCCCAGGGTGTTGGCACATAGGCACCAATAAATTATTTAAATTTGGCGCCGTGGCGGAGATCAGTTATTAATAACAATATTTGGTCTCAATTCCTAGCTCAGAGCTTGCATTTAAACGTACCGCGTCGGACTTATAAAAAATTCCCTCCCAAACCCCCGTGCTGATTACAAAGAAGAGCGCGAATAAACGTTTCTCTGAATGTTTTGAAATAGGTTTGGCGGCATGTACTTGTTACTTCAGCATCCCTCCATCAGGTGTTAGCTCCTACTTTGTCCTCGCCGCAAAACGCTATATTTAAAAGAAAACGGTTTGGAGATTTCCGTTTTTTTTTTTCCGTTTTGAGATTTCCGAGATTACAATAGCATTATTGCCAAATTCAAACGCCGAAACAGTAACTTCACAGCAGTTTGTTCTCGCGCATGGAACAAGTTGCAATGAGCGTGAATTAAGGTTCCATGAGAACAGGTTAGACTCTCAAAAGTTGGTACTATTGTCGCCACTCCGCCGTTCTCAAAGAATATTTACATTTTCGGCGCAAAGCTGCTGTAGTAATGAGCGAAAATTATTACAGAAAAATTAACAAAAGAAGGTTGCTTTCCCGTGAGAAACAGGTAAAAATGTGAACGATTTGTTCAATGGTTGCTTATTCCTTCATATACATCTTCTAATCATAGGGATACATTCTGTCTTTCCGGAGATCGAGCGAAAGTTTCCATGTCCCAAATCATAGATCTCCAGCACATCATTTTGAATGAATTGAATTCTGCTGCCTCAACACGGGGTATTCTCAGTTGAGACTTCGTTGTCTGAGTGGCGGTTAGGCCCACTGTGCGGCGCGCAGGCTGTGGGCGAGCGCCGTGCGGGGGAGGCGTGGGCGCCGGGGCGCAGCCCGGGGCATTCGGGCTAAGTGTAAAAAGTTGTCTGTGGCGCTGTCGAGACATAAACAGATGACCGCCATCCGTCGCACTCCTAAACCTACGATATTAGTCTTCCTTTTTCTCGCTTCTCTCACTCCGCAGAAGACAGTGTGAAAGGAAACTGTAATATCCGATCTCTTGTGGGGGGCCCAGGATTAGACCAAAAAAAACCTTCTTCATTCAGTGGAGTTTCTTAGCTAATTAAAGGAATAGTAATATACTTTTCTTGTCTCTTTAACACTGTTGAAATGGAGTCTGAATTTGTTGTCAAGTAATCAGAAACATAATATGTGAGAATTCAGAATTCACTTTGGTATATCGACCTTGGTGCCGGTATATATATACACACATTAGATGCCAGTTATATAAATTTACATTAGTTACTTCAGTTATTATATATTAATACTTTACAAGTACACTTATTTAGACAAGTATTATGCAATTTTTTATGACTATTGCCGTCCGTATATTTCCGTCGTTCAGTAGCTTGTAAATATTTTTAAAGGAGAGGACTAACTTAATATGACATAATGAATCCGAACTTCAAACATCTAGATCATGAACTGTGCGTTAAAATATTGTTTTGGCCTGGGATTGTTTGTAAGTAAATATTTTCTTTCTTACAGCGTTTATTAACAAACAATAGCTTTGTCTCATAGATTTAAATTGCATATAATACTTAAGGGGAAATTTTGACTCTCGATGCGAACTCTTAATGTCGGATATTGGCAACCAAAAGTGGATAGATCTTGTTCCTGTAAATAATCACTTATGTCCTCTAATACATTTTGTAGTTAGAATCCATCTTATGTGCTCCTTGATACCAAATATCGATTGACTCTAAAACGTCTATCTTACCGTCTGGGTCAAGGCTAGCGCCGAAACATTTCTAAGGATTTTCTCCAAAATTGATATTACTCCATTGATTTAAATGAACTCGACGCCTTCTGAATTTGATTGATTTTTGGGCATACTCTTCGTATTCTCAATTTCATTTCGAATTTTTCTGAAAAATGCCTCAATTTTTTATTAAACTTTGTCCTTGAGACCTTAAACGACATTCAGAGAATGGTGCAGGTTTAATTTTCGTTGAAATAACTGATTTCTCGAAAATTACAAAAGAATTTTTACAAAGAATTTTTTTCAGTGTCTTCCTACAACTACAATATTTAAGATAGTGGTTTTCTTAATGAAATTTGTTATTTAAAGGAGGGTCTTGAATAAGATCATGTAAAAATTTCGAAAATATGAGTAGTTTTTGCGTCAGTTCGGAAGAAATATACGCAATTTTTAATCAATAATTTTCTCAAAAATAGCCAGAGACCTTTTCTTTAATTTTCCTTCTCGTGTGCATCAAATCACGGTAAAAACATTGGTGCTGGCTTCATTTCCGGCATACACTGTATTTTCAAGAATGACAAAAAGTTAACATTGCAAAACTACAAAATTGAAAACATATTTTTGCCGTAAAGAAAATCTGTTGTAATAAATAAGCTCTTTGAAGAAGGTCACGTACAAATGTTTGAAAAAAAATAGTGATTTTTGCGTAACTTCTGGAGTTAGTTTGCGTAATTGGAAGTTACTGCAAATTATAAAAGTACAGTTTTTCAAAATCCACTCCATTTTTTAATGATTTTTTTTACCTAGGGTAAACAAAAGAGACTTAAAAGAATGGTGAAGGTATCATTTTCGTTGTATTTTCTGAATTTTCGAAAATTGTGTGGAAATTATGAGAGAGACAGTTAGTTTTCAAGCGTGTTTGGAATGTGATTTGTACAGTGTTTTTTTTTAAAGCACTGTGATATGTAAAGTGATCTTTAAGAACAAGTGAACAAGTCAGAGCGTTTGCGTGATGTGGTGGTAAACCGTACAGAGAGCTAAGTCAATGGACCGGAGTTTGATTCTCGTGGCTGAAAAAAAATTGGTGGATCAACACACATTTGCAGGTTAATGTAGAATTACCTGCAAGTGGTACGTTACAACTAATGCGAGAAGGTATGTGCTGTTGAAGAGCCTCTATTTCTTAGTGTATTAATGTAGTAAATAAGATAATACTTTGATAATTAAAGAGTTTTCATTTTTACTTACATTTAAAAACAATTTTTTTGTTAAATGAATGGGAATGTGAAAATTAACTTTCCCGCCTTCCTATTAAGTCGGTCGATGGCTGATTACGTAGAGTTATCGCAGATGGTCTCCAATTCCATCGAAGAACTTCGCAAGCGCCTGCGATTGAAGGAAAATAAACTTCCTCAGAGTCTGGCCGGTGAACAGAGCGGACATAATGAGATTTCCTCCGAAAACCTCCTCCGGAAACAGATGGTCTGGGCGACTGGAGCATCGCGGCAGCAGACGCAGTAACAATAAAAGCAAACACGGTCGATCCCTGGAAGAAAGAGTAGAAGTGAACAAACACATAAAGAACGCAGCCTTGGACAACCTTCCAAAGCTTGGATTGCGGGGAAGACAATTTAGTCACATATTTTTTACTCTCTCGCCTACTACGTACGTACGGAACAAGTGGAAAGTTTTATAATGCTGCAGTGGAAAGTCCTGATTTTTTGTCACACAAACTCGTATTGTAGGGCGCTGATATCAAAACAAGTAGTGAAACAAAATGGTACAGACATTATCCTACTAGTCAGATTTCTAATTTCTTTAGTCTGGGCTAGCTTTTCGGTTTTGTTCCATTCCTCTTCTCAGTTGCCTTAAGATAAGTTTTTCACATTTTCTTAATTTTTCGATCCGCTAATTGTAGAATTGAAATATAACTTTAAGAATATTATAGAAATGTAAAACTCGGTCATATATATGCTAATTTTTTATTAAAAATGTGAATTCGGCTTTCAGAAAATGTTGGTTGAGCTTTTCTGAAAATCCGAAATTGGAAGGTGATTTTCGTAGAATACTTTTGAGTTTTCAAGAATCTTCTTTGGAAATTGAAGCACTTCTAGTAACAAATGTAATAACGAATAAAAACGTACATAATGTAAATATACGGTCAAGAGAAATTTTCAAAAAACATAACATTTGTGTAATTTTGAAAATTAAAGAATAATCAAATTGGTATGTCATTTTGTGCATTTAGCACTTTCCGTATATAAAGTTTTAAAAAAATATTTGGAGCAGTTTTTTAAGAAAAGTTTCATAACTCATTATGATACTGTGACAAGCCAATTGATGGCTTCAATGAAGTATAATTATAAAAAATAATCAAAGAATAAACAGATCGGGTATCGATAGGCAATCTGCCAATAAAAAAACAAAGAAAAAACGGGGGAGAACAATTGAGCCGCGCGGGGAATGAACTGCAGGGGGAAAGAGGCTCGGAAACTTGGGTAGTGGCAGGAGGTACCCTAGGGAAGCTCTCGTGCCACAGACACGTTGACATGTAAAGAAGGAAGTAATTGAATGTGTAAGAGAGAGAAAGAGAAAGAGAGAGAGAGAGAGATTTCGTGTAAGATAGTATTATTTTGTTTTGTGACTTGAACGTTGCCGTAGAATGGATCCAGAATGTGGATATACGTCGATCGAGATGACCGAGGATCACAAAAAGGGCAGTGGAACATCCGAACTAAAATTCTGTTTTTTATCTGTAAGAAGGCCAATATTTTTAATAGCAATAATAGTATAAATTAATCATAAAATAGGGAAATCATGGCCATGAGTGATGGGGAGCTAAGGAGTGCATTCAAATATGAATGGTGAATTTTTTTCTTTTCTTTATGTGTTGTTGACTTGAGGCATTGTATTTCGTGTTTGTGTTTTTGTTCTATTGATAGCCAGCAGAGGTCAAGTTATAAATATTTCCAGAAAGAAGGAATATTTATTTAAGCAGGAATTTTCAGAATCCTATATTCATGGACATAAATAATTCCTTCCGTAAGATTTGGGCGCCGAGATTTTGTAGGAACGGCTGTCAGTCCACAAATAAATATTTTCTTTTTACTGTGAGCAGAGGGGTATTATAATTATATTTATTATTATTGTATTATTTAAATAAACAAGAGACACCCCATCCGTTGTCGTTCCCAACGGGGGGAAGAAAAAGAAAACAGTATAAAATCATAAAGATTATTAATAAATAATAATAATAATAATAATAATAATAATAATAATAGTAATAATAATAATAATACTGAGAAACCTCTGGGTTTTAATATAGTTTCAATACTCATTACATGTACATTTCATTACGATACGTTCTTGACAAATCATAGGGAAGTTTACAAACCAAATATTGATTGACGCAATTAATCATTGATAATCGTTCTAGTAAATGTTTCGTGCGATTGCGTACATTAAATTTGCATTGAATATTTTAAGTCAGTTCGAATTTCTTTTATTATTAGCAATTTTAAAGTAGCATATTATTTAAAATAAATTGGATCGTAATTTTACTTTGATCCTATTTGACTAGCGCAGTGGTATACCAAAGCCACCTGCGATAGGTTAGGGAGCTGTCCGCTAGGTGGCATTTAATAACTCCTGCATGTCAACTGTCCCGAAACGATTCAGTCTAAAAGTTTAACTTATAAAAGTTATCATAAGTCGTAGAAAAAGTATGAAACTCGATGTACTGGGCATTAATATACTCGTGTGAGGTTTACGATACTCGCTCGTTCCTCGCTCTTATCGTAATATCACACTCGAGCATTAATATCCATCATTACATCATCTTTTCATGTTCTATTCTATTCTGAGTGTGTCAGATCCCACGTGAGTGTGAGATGTTAGCCACTTTCGTACATTAGTACTTTTCCACATGACAGTTGTAGCATAATACTCTTGATCAGATTTGTTATTTTGATAGAAATGTTTCCAGTTCTCTTTTACTTTCGCATGACTTACTTTAAAGTATTGCAAAAAGTGTTTATTTCTATTTTTCAGAAATGCATCCTTTCTTGACTTTCAAAATTGCGTAAAACAGTGAAGAACATGAAAATATGTAATTCACAGAATTTAAAAGTCATCACTTATCACTTATTGTACGCAAAATACGAAATGACATAATAATCTATTGTATTAAAAGTTCAAATGTAATTTGTTTTAATTATGGGATGTAACTCAATGGTAATGTTCAAGAGCTTTGAAATATGACATTGATCTCTCAATGATTCAAACATTTCAAAATTTTACTCTAGGTAAGCTTCAACATTTTAGAAAATTAATACTTTAAATATGTAACATATTATGCTTCATAACAATTAACAATTCTAACAAGAAAAATATTTTTCCAGTACTTGAGAAAGACGAACAACTATCGTCAAGATGTTGTACTAATGAGACCAAAACTCATGTCTGTTAAATGATTAAAAAAATAACTGTCTTTAAATCAATGGGATCGTGATATCAATAAAAAGGGAAATGACACATATTTTTCTCAATTTAAATAAATAATGAGGTAGCCATTCCGCCACCCACACCTCTCAAACGTTCTGTTCTTACATCTCTGTTTACTTGAAACGTAACCACTTGAATCCCGATGAAGGATGGCTGACGCGGACACACTTCGGAGGGGCAGTGCGCATGGTCGCGATCCCTAGCGGATAGGGGGAGAAAGCAACTCGTGCGATTCATAAATTGAGTTCGCGAACCTCTATCTTCTGGTGGTCAGCGCCCGTGGAAATCTGCACGATTTTGATTGGTCACGGAAAGGAAGGCGCGTGGTGTCTCACGAAGACGGGTTCAACCAGGAGGAAGTGGAGTTTCAAGAAGGAAGGGGGGAGGGCCTATGAAATTTGGAATTAAACCATCATTTGTCTTGAAGGTCATTCCGCAATGAAGCTACCGTAGCGAAGGAAGTCTATTCATTTGGATGGTCGCGTGTTTAGTGAAGTTTTCGAAATGAACTGTGAACGTAAAAGAAAAATTTTGTGACTCCATTACTCTCGTTATATCAAGCTTTTGTGTCTCATCGTTTCATAGAGCTTTTACTGATATCTGTGGAGAGAATGAGGTGCAATCACACGTCATTTGTGCACACTACTAAAGGTGTTCAAGTCTCCGTCTATGATGCAAATTGAAAAATTCCATTCGGAACACGAAGACTGATTAAGCTCATTTTATTACTTTCTCGCGCTTAAAAAGGAACTTTTTAAGAAGAGAACTTTATGTAACGTTTTCACGAAACAAGTAGTGAAATGTATTCCTGTTTGTTTCATTTTGTCAAAATAAGAAATGATTGCTGCTCCAGACTATCGAAATGAATGCAGATATACTTCACATTTGCTTTGTTTGAATTGGACGTTTTCAAGTAATAGCTGTGGTGTTGTAGCGCAGAAAATGCAATACTTCAATATTACGTAGCTGTTTCCAACAACGCGAGAAAGTATGTGCTGTTGTAGTCCCACCAGGTATTATTGTGAAGATGACAAAGATATCAAGGACGCGCTTCGAATGTTAATGCGTTCTTTGTTATGTAGCCGCTCGTACGTCAATATTGAACTCTATTGTAAATGAGATCATTATCAAAAAAAAAACGTACACACAAAAAAAAACGAAATAAACAGTGGTTCCTGTGTTCGTAGATATTGCTTCAAGTGATCAACACCGTGCGAAAGAAAATACAAAACAAAAATTTCGTACCCGGCATCATCAACACCAGGAGAGAAGGAAAAAAGTTAGGCTCATTGCTCCGTGAGATTGCTGTATGGTGTGCCATTTAAGGTCTTAGATTTGCAAAGGTCCTGGCGGCAGGTTTGAGTTCTTCCTATGCTTTCCTATGCCGTGCTTGAGTAAGTGGGTTTTTTTAATTCTATCCGTTATTTCACAACAGAACAGAATACTGAATTGTGTTCAATGAGTGTAGTAAGTAACATGCTGTTTGACACTTCAAACTTTTATAGCTCAGGCTTCCAAATTTTTGCGATCATTAGGTATTGTGATGCAGTAGTTATAAACGTGTATAATACTAATTAAAAATGTTGACAATATCAAACTTAATACTGGCCTACGTGGTTCAGGGCTTCAATTGATGTTCCAAGAACCTCTGACCGGAAGATCCTAGTGTTCGAGTTCCGAAGGTGGTTGGATGTTCGACCTTAGCTAGATAAGTCGATTTGAACGGGTGTCCGGAGAAGAATTCTAGCAGCCGACTGCAGCTCTCGATCAACACCAGGTGAATGCTGGAGCAGTAATTTAACAAACGGACCGTGCGCTATCTTTCCTTCACCTTCCTTGGTCTAACCTCAATCTCTTCTTATACACACCGGAAACTCCAATCAATTAATCAAATTAAATGTGTTGATAATTTAGGGTATATTATTACTTTTTTAATTAAACCACTTTCGTAATCATTGATGTACTGGAAGATAACGGTACTTATTTAAATTATTCTATTTCATTAAAAAGAAGTGTTAATTAGGAATTACATAGCTTCTTCTTGTGGAACCTTTATCACCTTGTAAGATGAGGAAATATTAAATTATTTTTGGTTAATGATTTAAATTGACGTGATCTTAATTAAATCATTTGATGATTTGATTTTTGTTGGAAATCGACTAATAAGATGAATCATTTATGAAAGTGGAATATACTTATGGAACATTAGATGCTGAATTCAGAGATTATTAATGAAGTTCGTGTCTGTATTTTTAGTACACCATTATGTTAGGGATACCTTTCCTGTAAATTTTGAATAAATGCTTGCTGTGGGTGGGAATAGAAACTGACACGATGTTCTTCAGGGTAGTCTTCGCAAACCCCCTTATCACAAGGAATTCTTTTGTCTTAACGGTTCATTGACCATAAATAATGATGACAGTTTGCAGGAGAGTGCATTCGTCTCAATAGTATATACAGGTGAGTATTTTCAGGTTGAAAAATATCACCGCTATCTCTCTTAGATGAACACGTGTTTCTAATGCTATTTTGCAGAGTTACTTTTCGTTTCTGCGCAGTAGTTTCGTGACGATTTCTCTTCTTCTGAAGGTAATGTTTAAAGTCAGTAATTCGAAGGATAGTTGAATAAAGAAAAAAATTGATACAAACTGGTGAAATTGAAAATTGGTGAATTGACTGAATTGGGGAGCAAAGGATGACAGCTTGTATTGCGAAAACCCTTGCGGTATATCCTGATTTTCGGCCAACAAAGTCGTAGTCCGCCTGACGGCCGTCACAATTGCAACTACACTCACTTTTCATAAACGTCGCTACTGGCCTTTTGAGTCGCTTATGTGTCTTCTGAAGTCTTGGAAATGTATGGAAAGTTACGATGATATACAAGATACGCCAAAAATTAGGAACTTGGGGTGCCACGGAATGGCATAGACTTTCTCACACCAGTTAGTTTCTTTACCTCTTTAGGCTAGCTATTCGGTTTCCCCCAACCTCTTCCCAGCTGAAATATGACTTTAAAAATTTTATTGAAGAGTATAACCTGTTCTACATGCACTTTTCGTTGAAAACGTGGAGCCGTTTTTGAGAAAATGTCGTGAGTGTTCCCTAAAAAGCAATTTTCAGCTCAGAGTGAAGCGAACATTTCACGTTTGAGTTTTTGAGAAACTTCTTTGTAAATCGTTTGAATCACGTATACTCACAAGTGCAGAATGTATAAATTACATCCTTAATACAAATATTAACGACACAAGAGACATTTCAAAAAATGTACATTTGTGTAATTTTCGAAAAAAATAATACATCAGTTTTGCAATTATGTCATGTTATTCAGTGCAATTAGCACTACCCCTACAAAAAAGGTAAAGAAAAACAATTAGAGCCGTTTTTTTAGAAAATCTTGTTAGTATAGCCCATATTTCGCCCACATAGTCAAAATTGCGCAGAAACTGCTGATATGTCGAAAAAGTGTTCATGACTAATTTAAGAAATAATTGTGGAGGACAAATTTCCTTTGAAAAAAAGTCTCTAATAATATATACAATTGTTCGATTGGGGCCAAAAATTCAGACTTACGTAATTTTCAAAAATTCAAAGTAATATTGAAAATCGGACCTATGCCACATATATACAGGGTATCCGAGAAAGAAACATCGAACATCAGAAAATAAACTCTTAAGAAAATTTTATGCATATTTTGCTTAATAAACTTCTTGGAAACTCGGACTGGCTGAGTCGCAATAAGCACTCAAAAGTTTGTTTTAAGAAATGCTCTCTAGGGAAAAATTCGCATTGCAGAAGTTTAGAAACGTTCCAGAAACATGTAAATTGTTTATTATTTACAAAAGAAAATTAATATATTTGTTCAGAAAGAAAAACTAACCCCGAAATAAAAAAGCACCCAATTTATAGAATTCGATTGCTTTTTTTATTTCTCGGTTAATTTTTCTTTCTGAATAAATTTAATTTTTACTTTCCCGTATACGTACGTATACACGGAGTGATATACGTAGTATAGGGAAAGTTATGTAATGCTGCTCGAAAAAATGGCCACTTTTCGGTGGAAAAAAATTCATTGCCGGGCCGTGAAAACGAACAAGTGGATAAAACAAGTTGCTAAATTAAGAAACAAAAATCCTCTAACACGTGGTGTAGCCAGAAACCCAGTTTTCTAGGTCCTTGATACCGAAAAATCAATTGAAAGGAAAACGTCCGTCTGTCAGTCCGTCCGTCCGTCCGTCTGTCCGTCTGTGAACACTGCTAGCGCATAAACCATAGAAACGATTTCTTCCAAAATGGATATTCCCCGATTGATCTGGTTCTAGTCGAAGCTTTGAGATTTTGAAAAAGATTCTTCAAACTTTGGGGGTACTTTATATGAAGCCCCCCAGGGATTTTCAAAATTTCTCAAAAACAGCTCCAAAGTTTATCTTAAATTTCTTGTAAGAATAGAGTAAAATACACTTATTAACATGGCGTAGGTTCGATTTACACGAATGTCTGAATTTTCGAAAATTCTGAAAGTTTGAATTTTTTTCGGCGTCTTTCTTCAACTACAAAATTGAAGATATAGATTTTTCTTCAAATGAAATTTGTTCTGCATATTAAGTTTCTTTCTTTAAGGTCACCTACATTTTTTGAAAATTTTATTATTTTACACGCAATATTGCGTGCAATATGTGCAATTTTTAAAAAAATTACAAAAACAAGATTTTCTCAAAAACGGCTCCAAATTTTTTCTTTAAACTTTTGGTAGGGATAGGGGTAAATGTACTCTATCAGATGACATAAAAGCCATAGTGGTCTATCGGTTGGTTTTTTTCAAAAATTACAAAAATGTAAATTTTTTACTTGTCTCTCAGGTCGTTAATATTTACATTATCAGCAATTTTTCCACATTATTATATTTACGAGTATATATGCTTTAAATAATGTCAAGTAAAGTTTCTCGAAATCACAACCTTTTTCTGTGAAAAGTAGCTGAAATTTCGGAATTTTCAGAAATGCTCAAACGTCATTTTCTCATACATGGCTGCAAATTTTTTTTTGAAACTTTTGTAACGAATAGTGATAATTACACTCTTTAGTATAGCGTAAAGTTTATTTTGAGTTATTTTTTTGTTTTTTCAAAAATTACATAATCTAATTTTTTGAAAGATCTCTCACATCTTTAATATGCACAATACCAGCAATTTGTAAACATTATTATATTTGTGAGTATAAGTGCTTCAAATAACTTCAAATAAAGTATTTTGAAAACTCAAAAATTTTCTGTGAAAAAGAGCTTCAAATTTGGCATTTTTAGTAGCGCTAAAACGCCACTTTCTCTTAAACGGCACATAATTTTTAAAAGAAAATTGCCATTTATGACTAGGTTTTTGTGTTCTTTAATATTCTTATATTAATGTTTCCGTTCTACCAATAGGAAACAGAAAAATTAAGAAAATGACAAAAAAATGTACTTTAGGCGGTGATAGATGACAGCTGGCAAGGAAGAGTTTGTGGCAATTCCGAATAGCTAGCGAAGACCCAAGGAAATAGAAAACTAATACGGGAAAGTCTGTGCCATTCTGTAGCACCACTAGTTCTTTCTGAATTATTGTGCTGGCATAACGCTAAATGCGAGATAATGCGGAGTTTGGTTATTTCGTCGCAAGTATTATCAAAACAACAATGTTTATAGAAGCAAATAGTTCCTTGTAAACAGGAGCGACATTTAATTGGCTGTTGTCAACAACGCTGGTTGCTATATCCCTATAAAGTATTTGAATAACTGCGAGTGTGCGTCAATGGCGTAGCGTGACTCGCACGTTTGGGGATGTTCAACAATAACACACAAAATGTCACTATCAACTACTTCATCTAACAGGCGAATGCGACACAAGGCAGATACACTGGAACTACTTCCGCGATATCGATTGCTTAGTAGCTCGTGCTCGTAGGCGCTTCACACAAAATCCTCACAATAGTCAGGAAAGCGAATTATACAATTGCTCAGCTTCAATTCTTATACGCGAATGGCAATGAGACCACTTGTTAATTTATAGATTGCAGACTAAAATAATATGTAGTCTATTCAAAGGATAATTCCATTTCTTGAATATTAATTAAGAATAGTAGACAGGCACTATTTCTACAGTTTGTGCCCATGCCCAAGCGAGGACTCCCGAGTGTGAGAGAGAGAATTTACTGACCGCCTGAAGTGTGCTGCGCTCTCGTGCACAACGAGTTTCTTTCCGCAGTGTGAGCTAGCATAAAGCAGTCGGGTTTCTCTTGGCCAGGGGTGAAGAGGGGAGAGGGGAACTTCGCCATCTGCGCATGCGTCATTGCTCGTCGCAGTCTCGCGGCAGACTCTAGAAGCATTTTAGCTTCTAAGCAATCACAGGCCAGCTTCAACAACTCGCCGAATTCAATCATAGGAAATCAATTTAAAATTAATACAAAACGTGTTTTGCTGAACGGACCAGTTTTAAGATTATCAATACAGTATTTAGGTATTAATATTATATGCGGGGATGCTCAGCATCCCAGCGCCCCCTGACGCTACGCCACTGGTATGCGTATGTTCGTGGGAATGAGTGAGCGCATTCGTCACTCACGGTTAGACCAATTCCCGCACACTCTTCGACATACATGATGTGTCATTTGACGCGTCTCTGTCTTCTGATGGGAAACTGATAATTTGTTTCCGAGTCCGGACGGAAGATTCAAAAGAAATCTTATTTATAATTCAACTTTTTTGAAATAGGAGGGGAGATAGAAATTCCGGATTTCAAGGAACTGTGCGCGTAATACTGGCAGGAGTGGGCTCTACCCGACCCCACGAGCTAGACTATACTAAATAGAATGGTTGACCTTATGGTTTCAGTGCTCTTGGTGGACGCTCGACGAACTAGGGGCCGCAATGTTTTTTTTGCAGTCAAAACATGAGGTACCTGATGGTAGCGTGTTGAACTGTTGTTCTAAATTGATGTGTTATTTGTATCGGATCTTATTTCTGTATCATTGAATTTCGTTTATCTGTAGTTAGAATAATAATATTCACAATGCCTTCAGTATGTTAGGTATATAACAGTAAAAACAGAAATCATCAAACTACAAATATATATTTTTTTTCAAGTGTGCAGCCTTATTTGTGACATTTTGGCTGCTTCTTATTGCTATAACATTCAGGCGTTATGCTAACTACAATAACATTTCAACAGCTTCCTTTCTTATGACAATAACCGACGCAGAAAGCAAGTGCTTTTATTATTTCTGAGTTCATTCTCCTAACGTATTGTGATTTAGTTTTTAAATGATTGGTTATCGGTTGTGAAACATAATAAGAGGATTTATATTTCGCGCGGCCGGTCATAACCTGAGCCAGACGAAATATTAGAATACTCTTTCTCTACGACTACTCCGGAATGTATACATTTCTGCACGTTATCGGATGCAGTAATGATGATTCCACAAGCTGTGCGAGAGTACTATTAGTCTTAGTTCATTATACCACAACAAAGGTTTCTCACAGTCGCCTACAGAGGCGCTGCGTGCTCTGCCGCGGCTGGTTGCAACTGTCGTGAGACGGTGAGCCACGCAACAGTATGCAAGTTGGTGTTGAGGTTAAGGCGCCCATTGAATATTTTTAAAATATCAATTTAAAAGTCGTAGAGAAAGTATAGCCTTCTACTCGCGTAGAATGGCTATTATTCACTCGTTGAAATTCCGCTCGCTCCTACGTCCTCGTGTCGTAAACATCAACTCGTGAATAATAGCTATCATTCTACGCTCGTTTAAGAATATACTATTCTCGAGAGGGCGCTGCTCTGACTGCAAAAGTCATGGCTTCAATTTGCTGCAAAGATGGTGGCGCTGCAGTCGCTCTCTGTAGTATATTGTAGCTCGTTGACCCGACCCCAACTGCTAACACTGGTGGCGTTGGACTGAGAAGGCTGAGCATGCGACCACGCGAAGGGCGCTCGCAGACCGGACTCATTCGAAGCTCGCTGTAAGGTTCGTACCCAGCTTTAATCGTTTTCTGACCTTCCACTTACCAAAAAAGTTAGGATTGTAAGTCTTTTGCGGATACGCATGTATTTTGCGCTAGAATATTTTGTTCACATTAGATATTTCTGTAAAGTTTCCTTGATGGTGCTCGTCTACTTCAAAACCTTTTACCGTGAAAATTGGAATTTTTGTTTTTAATTGTTTCTTGTGCATTGAGATGTGTACTTTTCAATGCTTAAAAGAGTTTTTTCTAAGTTTGTTAGTTTTTGATTTATTGTTACATTCCCAAATTCTCGCGAATATGCCACGTCCCGTAGCCATTTGTAGTTGAGGTGGCCATGAGCGCTAAAAATGCAGAATATTCATTTTGAGCAAATTATTTTTGCAATCAGAGATTTAGTGTTTACGGACCAGTTTAGAGACAATGAATCTTAATCTTGCTTTTCCGTAAAGTTATTTTTTCTCTTGTTTGGCCAGACTTCTAATTTTGAATATATATTTATGATTATTTTTAAACTTTATAGAAGAAAGTTAATTCATAAGTCTCAAATTGTTATAGAAAATGCGTATTGTCAATAATAAATTGCTGTGTTAATCGATATTGTTACCACCTTTTTTTAAGGTTCTCACTCAAAAATCTGTAAAGTAAAGCCAAGTCCCTTACCAATATTTAAATTTAGGTTCAGACACTAAAACATAGTCCAAAAAACAATCTAAAAAATAATCATAAAATAATGATGAACCGTTCATGGGTAACGATGTCACAAATCATACACTGTTTTTGGAATGAAAAAGGGCACATCCGATGAAATAATTAATATAAAATTTAAACAAATGTTTTTGACTTTGTTAATACCTAATCCTATGAGTAATCAAGTTTAAATTCAGATATACTCCACAAAATAAGTTTTGAAACTAGATTAGACGAGTACTTTGAACAAATAGTGGGGTCTTATTTCGGGCGTAAGAAACGACCACCATTCCTTTCTTAGTGTAAAGCTGCATAAAAAAGCGATTTTTTGACACAAAACTCTTTTTGAGAATTCCTGACCCCAGGAAATTGAATAGTTCTGGTTTCTTTACGTAGCAAATAACTTCCTCTTAAAACGTTAGGTAGTTAGAATTCAATTCTTGTGTGTACTTGATACTGAAATGTTGGTTTAGGCCACATCTGGCCGATCTGTTCGTCTGAACAACCTTAGCAACAAAACGGTAGATACTATTTTCGCCAAATTTGACAATTGATCTGTTTGGCATATCTGTCACTTGAAATCGAAGAAATATTTCGAATTTTGTACTTTATATGAAACGTCAAGGATTTAAAAAATTCCCCTAAAAGAACTGAATTTTATTCTCAGCAATTAAAGTCTTGTGAAATGGCTCAGGTTGGATTACCGTGGAACGCTGAATTTGCAAAATGGCAAAATTACAAGATTTTGAACAATTAGGGGTTGTTAGCATTATTTTTGATTTCATGAAATGATGGTTGTTTTATCGACCTGATGTAATATTTCTTTTAGCTGTATTTCTTGTATAATTCTGACAAAGCAAATACGTTTCGTGAAATTTATTTAAGAGAATAAGAGGGGGAAAATGTGTTGCATCAATCCTCCGTTTATTAAAATAATTTAATTTCTCTATAATAACAAAAAGCACTTCAAAAGCATTGGTGAGTATGTTTTATTTACGTGGTGTATTTTTTTGTGAATGGCAATAAAACTACATTGAGCATTTTATTTGACATGTGGATCGTGATATTGCTTGTGAATATCAGACAACAGTCCAGATTGTAAGTTACACTATTATTGAATGCCACACACAGACATCATTACGAAAGTCTATGTGTCAGTTGCTTCAAAATGAGAGTGAATGATATTACGTGTGGAAAGTTAAAAAAATTTATCGATTCCGACTTTGATCTCATTTCGAAACTAATGATCCCTAGGCGCGAGAAGCTGCGAGAAAATTAGGTATTTAGGAAATCCGCGAAGGTGATTCACGAACACCGGACTGATTTTCAGCGTCTATCGAAACGCTGGCAAATGAGTGGAAGCTCTGTGTTTCTATTCTGAAAGGAGTACAGTAATTTATTGGTCGCTTGCGACATCACAAAACCATTATTTTTATTTACGGATTTTTTGGTTGACTCTGTCGGTGTATCGTGTGGCTGAAGAAAACTTGGTTCTAATGTCGAGAAACTCATTCCAAAGGTCTTCAGAAATATATAGTATAGTTATTCTGTTTTTCACGAAACACAGTTGCCTGTGGTGTGGCTATTTCAAGCACTTTGTATATGCCTTCAACCTTCTTCTCTCCTTTTCTGACCGGCCTTGATGGATCAGAGGTTTTCCACCTAAGAATTCGTTGCATCCGACCTCTAGGAAAGAACCTCACAAACCCCCCTTGCACCTAAAATGCTATTGTGGATTATTTTCCGCTCCATGGCAAGTTGTGGGAGTGGTAATAATACCAAGTGCCCTAGGCGGGTGTTGCACAATTGAAGCGGTAACTAATTGTGGCCTGGCTCCCTCGGTCTAATTCAGGACTAAGCTGGCTCGGCTCACGCATTACGCTTGACCAACTATCCAATTATCGGGCTCACTAGCCATATCTGTGCAATGTATGGGGAGACTTGTGGGTTCCAAAATGACTTCGCCTGGAGTAAAAAGTCTAAACCGGTCTGTAGTCACCGAAAAGTGCCTAGACGTAAAACAAGAATACATATCTGTATATGCAGTAAATAAGTTTTTAAGTCAAATTTCTCATCGTTTCAGGGCAAAACTTTTAAAGTAAAAATTAGGATACTGTAAAAACAATCTATGAAATTTGGTAAAATCTGTCCCTGTAGTAATACCTTCTCACGATTGCAAATCTGATGAATGCTGTCATTGTTAATGAAATGAGTTAAAATCCGTGTCTTGACAAATAGTAAATTGATTCAACCATTTTCTCACTGCTCAAACGGATATACACGTAACAGTGGCGGCTGGTGCCCCAACAGACTGGAGGTTGCACCTACATCGAAAGACGGAAATGTAATTTCCAAAATTCAAAATACGAATGTATATATTAAGAATGTAAGCAATTCAAATTAATTAAAACTAAGTTAAATAAAAGCCTATATTGAAACATTACTTACATAATTGTACGCGTCCTGTCCTTTCAGGTATATACACCTACCGCGCATGTGGTTCGGGCTTTGATTCCCTCTAAGCACTTAAGTTCGACTCCAGCATTATTGCTTCGACACGTTTCACACAAATAAAATTATTTTATTTCGAAAATCTCTGGTATATTTTGTAATAAAGATCGTTCCTCACACAACGCTCGTACTCCCGCCATCGCTCTCCATGTGTAACTGCAGCGAATTGCAGGCTTTCGCAAGCGAAATATTCATCTACCCAGAAAGGGACTTCCTTCCACAACTATCAACTTTACTCAAAGAATTCTCCATGGTACATTTTAAATCAATAAATCTAATATAAAATGAAAACAAATTCTCTAAACATCAAAAATAATGTATTAAATGTCGTTAATAAATGACTGAACTTGTGTACTTTCAATAACAAGCGAAATTCATAAAATTACGTTGCAATGAGTCAGACGAAGATAGAATATCGGTATTCCCCTGAATCTCCCTCGGTCGCCGCGCAGCGCCCGACAGCACTCGACAGCGCCACTCATCTGGTTGGCCAACCAGAAAGCCCTATGTTCGCGGTGTTAAACCGAAAGGCCAAAGAGTAAATGCAGTAAACCCAGTAACACAGCAAAGAGCAAGGTGCAATATCCGGTAAGGCAGCAGGCACCGGAGAGAGCGCCAGTTGGACGCTCTATGGTTTCAAAATGATTTCATATACATCGATATTGCTGCAATATTTTGAATATTGAATGTCATTAAAAGGAAAATGGATATTCTTAAGATATTATGAGATCTTATTCGACTTTTCGGGGGCAACCGTGCAACCTAAGCACGAGCTGCCACTGATACGTATGGCAACAAGCATTGCTTGATGCTCAGGAAGAGAAAGAAGTTCCCCAATTCTTTGGACAACGCCGTGACTTCGTGCTTCGTATTGGGAATTGCCATTATTATAACTGTATATTCATAAACTAGAGAGGAGATGAAAAATGTAAATCACTTACATTGAATACATATTGCAACACCTTTATTCAATACAGCTTGCCTAATTTATTAGTCCAACAAACTACATTCATTTGAAACGAAATTGTATATACACCAAGGAAGTGAGTGGTTCTTGTGAAGTGCCGAGCAGCTGTTGCAGGGGCTGCGGAATGGCCGCGCGCGAGCTGTCAGCACCCGCGGGGTGACTGGCACTCACCCGCGAGCGCGAGCTGCATGATGAAGAAATTCATGCGCGACTTGCGCCGCTTGTTCATGGCGAGCGCCGCCAGCACCGCCAGGTTGCCCAGCACGATCAGCGCGAACAGGATCCACAGCACGGTGAACTGCTCAGTCTGCAACAGCACGGGCCATGCCACGCCCCTTGTTACTGCTAGGGCGTAGAGTGCGCGCGAATGCATATGCGCATACGCAAACGTCACGTAATAAAAGATCAATCCATATTCTGAGGGATTTTGCATATTTTTGTGGCGGAAAACAGCTGTTTTCAAAAACTGACGAAAGGGATGGGAAATTTAACTCTTCCCGGTGAGAAGGGATACAGTTGGTAACAGTCTTGTTTGTACAGTCCATAATTTGCTCGAAAAACATTAATTTTAAATGGAAAATTGAAACTAATGAAAAATATCGTAAAAGATAATTGAATAATTCCAGTACAATAAAATGGAACTTTGTATACCTAGAAGAAATGGCCTTGAATTTGACATTCACTGGCACATTTAGTCGGGAACTAGCCGCTAGGAAGGTTCTTGTGCAACTAAATGTGCTGGTGAATTTCTAATTCAAGGCCATTTCGTCTAGATGTACAGAGTTACATTTTATTTAACTGGAATTATTCAATTATCTTGTAATATATTTTGCATTAATCTCAATTTTACACTTAAAATTAATGATTTTCGAGAAAATTATGGGCAGTACAAACAAGACTGTTACTAACTATATGTGTCAGAAATTTTGTTTGTGAATGTTGTTTTAGATTGTGATGAGTTAATTTGTCTATATTTTGGGTACCATCACAAATAAGAGAAAAACAATCTTAAATAAAAAAGTTTGAAACATTAAATGGTAACAGGAAAACAAACGAATTTCGATAGGGATGAAATCATAGCGGTAATCAAGAATAATGAGTAAAAGAGTTCAAATTAGGAGGTGATGAGTGCGAGAAAATTAAAAATAATGTGTAGGTATTCTGAGGGCTCGCTGAAAAATTCCCGTGCACATTAAATTAATAATATGAATTGTCAAGGAGTACCGGGTTGTCAAGGAAAACAACGGAGTGGTGTAGCGATTGGATAGCCAATGGAAGAGTTGGCCAAATAAACATGGTGCGCTGGAGGCATCAAAAGGATACGATTTTAAAGACTTTTTCTGACCGAGAAAATGACGGTTGAAAGGCGGGTGTTATGATTGAACGAGGGAGAGCGAAGGTAGCCGTAAGACAGAGAGATGTAGATAATAGCGCGCATTGTCGTGAGATAAATTTTGAAAGTTTCAGTAAATTATTAAACAAGATAATAGTTAAATATTGGAAAAGAAGCGGACAAACAGCTATGAACAATGTGTTGAGTGAATTTTGCAGAATTCTGACTTTAATTTCTGAAGTTAGAATTGGATGAGTGAAACCCAAGATATCGTAAGAAGTTAATATGGTAATGGAATTATATTAGCAGTTCGGACGACCAAGCTTGCTGGTAGATGAAAAGGGAAGTGAACATTTATTTTTTGCGTCGTAATTGCGTGAAGTAATGTACAATTTATATTTTTAAATAATCATTAAAATTTGGAAGAAACTTATTAGAAAGGTAACAACGGTCATGTATGGTATATCAGGAAAATGTACGTATCTTGTTGAGTTCGTCTTCGCGAAAATATCTATGGTGTCTCAAAAATCTGAAATTTGTGAATTCTTTCACTCTCTAAGATCGATATTACCTTGAATTTAAGCTCGTCGCTATTTTATTGAGTTTATGAAAGTTCCAAATAAACTGAACAGTTTACGAGAGACAGTCTATAGTTCAACTTGAAATGTACGTATGTATTTGTATTTAGCTTGTATGTCCGATGAAGGGAAATTGGCGCCGTTAGGTCACAGGGTTCCTAGTCGGTCACCCAACCAGGAAATCGCAATATCTCGAATTCGCTTAACGTACGTCAGTGGTGTCAATTTGGCATTGGTGGCAGTGACACGCCCTGTGACACCGTAGCACGCCACGAGTCTCTCTGCGCAACTAGCGGCCGGAAAGGAAACTATTAGTAACCCGGCCGTTTTACAATAGTGATGGCATTGAATACTGTGGCGGGGTGATGAACTGCGTGGAGGAGCGCTTTCGTGGTGGCACTGGTGCCACGAACTACTGCTCGTGGTATCGACCTTGACAACACTGACCTACGTGACTTCACATAGTTAACGAATTCGACTAGCGACACCGATTTCGCGATCGTGTCCTTTCAGTAGAACCGTTCCAGCATTCGCCTGGATGTCCGAGGGAAACCTTGAAAAACCCTGGCCAGCATTGCTGGCACGGGTATTGAACCCGGACCTCCCGAATGCGAAGTCAGCGCGCTACGTTCTCAGCCACTTTGCTTGATTAATATGTAAAGTACAGATATGTACGTATGTATAACATACAAATATGAATGAATTTTACGTCGTTTAAAATCAGGGTAATTATTTATACATGCTATTTTTTGAGCATTGGATGTGCTTACAATTAGCGCTGGAGCAGCGGGACTACAAGAATAGTTAAAATGGTGTAATGTTTCTTCCATGATAACTGAAGAGATGAGTACGAAATTGTACTAGTGACTGGTTAATTATTAATATTTATGAATGATGTAATGTTTTATTTCTAAGTAAATCTAATCAATTAAATATTCTGCGTAAGAAGTTGACAACCTAAAATCCCAATGGGCATTCCTGTCGATCCACGGAATATACTGCATTTTCGTTGGCCGTACGCGATTGTCACTCCAATATCGAAATACTAAGATAGGAAATTAAATATTAGTAATGTAAATGAGCTAGGCTTTGGCCGGTAAATATTAATAAATTGTATTACACAAGACTGAGAAATAGTGGGCCTACATTTTAGTGCACAGTTCACGTAATACCTACAGATAAAGTATTCAGTACATTTTGTCTTGGGTGCACTTGATCAATAGTATAGGCTAGCAGAAATTACGTTGACATGTGAAGCAACTTGAAATTGGAAACTAACCAAGAAATTCATTTCAGATCTTTTCATATCCGACTAGATAGTATTTTATCGTTGCGTTCCAGTGCTTAACTAAATGTTGACACATTCTTATGTATCACATACCATCATAAACATGCTTTTGGGTTCCTTCTGTTAAATACAATAGTTGGTTGTAAGAAATACATACTACATTTTAAAAACTCAATATATTTTATGATTTTTACAATTTAGAACATTTTTGTTTTTGTTCATCTTGTTATCCATTTTAATCTCATAGAAGTTGTCGTACTGTATTTGGGAGAAAAAAATTCCCCACATCAACTCCAGAAATCAAAGTGATAAGCATATACGTATATAGTATATTATTGTGGAACGAACGAACATTCACCAAACAAGAAATATTGCAGGATCTACGCGTCACACATCTGTTTTCGGCGAGTTCTCATTTTACCCTGGATCTTTCGGCGTGGCCCCCTGACGCTATCGCCCTTATTTGGAGAATTACTGGCCGCTACAAGCTCCGTGGACGCGAGCGGTCTTGTTATCTGGCGACGCGACGTGCGACAAGGACGGGCCCGGGGTCTTGGCACGGCACGACATCTACAGCCACGAAGGAACCGCCCGACGACGCCAGAGGGGCTCCGTGGCGGCGGAGGCAGAGGCGGCGGCGACCTCGCGGGCGACAGCAACAGTGGCATGTCGTCGACAACGTGAGAAGCATCGTAGAGGTTGGCGGTGGCGGTGATTTTGGAGGCGGCGATGACGATGTCGGGGGTAGTGACGATGGAGGTGTCGGAGACGTTGATGTCGGAGGCGGCGATGTAGGAGGCGGCGATGTAGGAGGCGGCGATGTCGGAGGCGGTAATGTCGGAGGCGGTAATGTCGGAGGCGGTAATGTCGGAGGCGGAAATGTCGGAGGCGGAAATGTCGGAGGCGGAAATGTCGGAGGCGGAAATGTCGGAGGCGGAAATGTCGGAGGCGGAAATGTCGGAGGCGGAAATGTCGGAGGCGGAAATGTCGGAGGCGGAAATGTCGGAGGCGGAAATGTCGGAGGCGGAAATGTCGGAGGCGGAAATGTCGGAGGCGGAAATGTCGGAGGCGGAAATGTCGGAGGCGGCGACCCAATAGTAACGGTGAAGTTAGAGGTCGGTGATAGTGGCGGGACAGTGATGGGGATTGCAGTAGTGGTCGTGGCGACTAGCGACTCTGATGCAGTTGTGAGGGTACGGGAGCAGCGGCAGAGGGTGGGTGGGGCTGAGAAGACAGAGACAACAATCGACTTCGGTGTTCCAGACGGTACCACAGTGAAGGTGTCTCCGAACACAAACTCTCTGAGCAGGCGACAGAAGTACCAGTGCATGGAGGAATCCGTGAAAAAGCGACGGTCGGTCTCGAAAGAGCTAGAATCGTCTCTATTAATACAAACTGGAGGTGCAACAAAATCACATACTTTCTCGTAATATTATAAATCTATCATTAAGTAATATATCATAATTTTTTTCTTTCTTACACTTCAAATATCACATTGTCTTGAAGCATAAAAAATCGATTATCTTCATTCAAAGTTTAAATGAAAATATATTTCTGGCATTGAATATAGTATATTGACGTACAAATTCGTACCTATACTACATAAGCTGTATGCGAGAAAGTAAAAAATTAAAAGTTAATATGATCCATCCGCAAGGGCGGTGGCGGTGGGGATGGCGGCTGCTTTCCCTAAGAGCGCGTTATTGCCAGCGCGGCTGTGTTAAAGCAACAATGAACGATTCGTTTGGCACATACATTTGACAACGTATTAACACTGATGTCGCTGGCAAGCAAATTCATTTCGAAAAATATATAAAGTAATTATTAAATACTATAGTATTATAAAGAGGGGGAAAAGGAGTAGATCTAGGGACTGTCGGTGCCTCAACAATACTTTGCGCAGAATGTGGGCTGTTACAAATAAAGCAATTTCTTGCACTTCCCAGTCTTTTGAATTACCTGGGAGTTTAGCCAAGTTCTTACACATATTTTGCGGAACAAATTCCAGTGCTCTGATGACTATCAGTACGACCTGTGCTTTTACGCCCCACATTCGGCTGATCTCGATTTCCAAACTCTTGTATTTAAGACGTTTCTCTGCCTCCTTGGTAACGACGTTCTGATGGCAAGGTACAGCAACATCGACAAGCAGACACCAAATTTTCGATAAAATGTCGTGGTCAATGGTTTCTAACTGAAATAGCAGTTAACGGGCCAGGAATCAGTAATCAGTTAATTAAAAAGCATTGAGATCGCAAACCCAATTGTCAGTACTACATCTCGCGAGTGGGCTCCTATTCACAACCGCGAAGAGAGTCCGTCTGGTGCGCATTGTTTTATTGAATTGCGATTCCGTGAATGGCAGCTTCTAATGTCTTTATTCCTGTAAGAGTAGTACATGTTTTATATCTCGGGAGATGGCGGTTACTCCCCTCGCTGGATGGTGAGATACTGCCCCGAACATTTCGTCGGCGAGTGGAGTCTCCTACAACCAGGTATATCCCACCAGCGAGCACCGCCCCAAACGGGATAAGCTCTAAGTAAGCTGTTGACCGGTCTCCCATCATGAGTGGTTGTGTAGTGCATGTGAGTAACTGTATGTAAGTAAGGGGTGAGGATAGCAAAACAAAGATAAAGGAAAGATCGCGCGCAGTCTGTGACTCATTAGTTAGGGTTCTGCTCCGGTATTGATCGGAGAAACCACGGAATTCCCCTCGTATTCCCCTAGTACTGATCAGAGGAGCCGACCGCTAAAATTCTCCTCCCGACAGCGGTTGAATTCGGCCTACACTGTCATAAATTATATTAAATTTAATGTAGTTTAATGCATTAATTTACATTAAGTTTAATGTACCGTGTACATTAAAACTATATTAGCGTACATGTACATTAATTTAATGTGCAAATTAAAATAAACGTAGATTTAATGTACTGCAGTACATTAAATTTAATGTCCCGAGTACGTGAAAACGAGATTAATGTGTTTGTGCATTAAATTTCATATACATATACATTAACTTCAATATTTAAAATTTGTTCAGAGAATTGTCACCCCGACCGGGATTCGAACCTAGAGTTCCTGGTTTACGCCCAGTTCTTCTAATCACTATCCTATCGAGACAACCGATTCTATGAACAGATTCTTAGGCCTGATGTAGTGCCCGTTAGGATTTATGCAATTACCACCTTGTCACCTTTTTGGACGCATTTTCGCTCATAAATGTGTTCCGTAGACGCTGGCTTCGACACAGCTGAAGCCCTGAGCCACTTGTCCTGGCGATTCGCGGTAACCTCTCTCCAGAGCTCCGTGCCTCGAGTGTGAGCATGCTGCGCAGAGGGCCAGCGGGGCGGGGCACTGCGTGGCGCGGCGCGGCGCGGCGCGTGCCTCTATTGTCGGGGTGCCTTTGTGCGTCGGCGGTTGCCCAAAGGCGCCGTGAAATTACGCCGGTCGCCCGCGGCGGGGCGCGGAGAGCCCGGGACGACGGCGGAGATCAATCGATGCTCCGGACGGCATCTGCCAGCTGTCAGCCCGAGGCCTCACGGAGCGATGGTGGGCTCCCGGCGATACAGGAATCTGGGACGAACAAAATTCTCCCATAGAGTTTCCAAATTTTGGATTATAAATTCACAGGTAACATGCTCTTGAAAGAAAATCTTAAACGCACGAAAGTTTATAATATAGAAGTTTCTTGATTAAGAAAAACTACGTTGCCATTTTTCTCAGGTTAAACTGATTTTCGTGATCCGATATTTTTCTTTTCCTTGCTCAAATTTAATTGAATGGAAATGTGCCATATGACATTGAATTCGCTATTCTAATTCATTAAAATATATCTAATTTATCTTTGGTGAAATACATGGAATCAATTCGTCATATCCTGTTGAATCATGTTAAAACACATAAATACTATCAGAATTACTCTATTTGACTGTTAGCTAATCATACTTAAGGTGTAAATAAATAACTAAAATAAGCAAAAAAATTGCGATTGATAACGACAACTATTGATTTTTTATTTTATTAATTCTCAGTTCCATTTACTACACCTTTTCAAGTTTTTCATTTATACACAATTTCTTTCCATATACAAATAATATTAATCCATATGGAAATTCCATTAAAAATGTTAAAATTACTTGTGCATGTTACATGGAAAAATTCTGTTACAGCCTCTAACGTACTTACTGTAATTTATTTATCTTTAGTTTCTCGCCTTTATTTCCTAAGAAGAGAAAGTATT
This sequence comes from Acheta domesticus, assembly GCA_031308135.1. Classification (NCBI taxonomy): domain Eukaryota; kingdom Metazoa; phylum Arthropoda; class Insecta; order Orthoptera; family Gryllidae; genus Acheta; species Acheta domesticus. Next base: position 28,490,203 of record JAHLJT010004567.1, on the reverse strand, counting down.
GTTATGGAGGGCCGGAAAAAGCTAATTTTCGACAGAAAAGCTCATTTACTGGTCCCTGTTACTCACAAGTTCATAAATCTCATTTCCATGGATATTAAATTATTTCCTCTAACACGTTGTGCAGTCAAAATCCTTCGTATGTTGGGCCTTGATTCTGAAAAACCATTTGACGGTAAAACAGTCTGTCTGTGAACGGTGTGGCCAAAACCGTTCAACCGATTTTTTCCAAAATTGATATCCCTTGATCAATTTAAAGGAACGCGAGAACCACTGAGTTTGAAAAGGATATTTTGATTTTGGGAATTCATTACATGAAACACAATTACATTTTCAAAATTTTCTCAAAAATGGCGTATCATTTTCTGATTAAATTTTGTGTACGAATAGAGTAAAAAACCGCTTAAAAGAATGGTGCAGGTCTCATTTTCGTTGAAATTTTGAAAATTGCAAGTGTTCAAAAATTCAGTTCATGCCAGCAAAGTTGTCAGGGACAATACTTCAAACCACTATAATGTAATTTGAATGTGTTTTTCAATTTATCTGAAGCTGGTGCATTTACAAAGAATATATGTTAGTTATTCTAACCAAGTTTATGCGTGTGACCATGTACCAAGGATCTGCAAAGCAAGTCCTACAGAATTACCCTAATGAGTTATCTTATTACTCTAGTTACGCGTATAATCACACGTGAGTCTAGAGTCGCTTCTTAATCAGCTGATAAATTCATGCACCATTATTTTCTTTACAAGAACATGAATTACTAGATAATTCTGTCTGAAACCATTCATAATCAGAAAAATTGTTTGTATTACCAAATGTGAAGTAAAGTGTAATTCCTCGATAAGTATTATATTATAAATAAAATGTGGTACACATAATATTGAAAATCTACAGAAATAAAACTGGAACCTATTCAATAATGCAATACAGATAAAAATGTGGAATATAAACTATTTTCTTTTTCCTCACATCGTTCTGCGAAGTCTCGCGTCTTCAATCTCTCGCATCGTGACCTGTACTCGGAGCAGTTCATTCCAGAAAGGCTCTCAGAAAATTCTTTCACGTGCGATATGGTATTCCCGGACCAAGAAAATGGATACAATAACCTTAGGTTTTCCAATATATTAAAAGAATTGATCTCTGAATTCTTTGAAAATATCTTGCGATGAAGGACGCATCCTAAATTCAACTGCCACTTTGCCAGGCACTTTACCGAAAATTCTCAAGAATTATTTACATTAGAAATGTATTTTATGATTCGTTTTATTGAACATAAATATTGTGATCTCTTAAGTTTTCTTAAATCTTGAAAGTGTAATAGGATCTCATGGCAGAGAGTGTTGCCTACTATTATACGGAGGATTGGATTCGATTTTTAGAGCGTGCTAAATTTTTAATTTTTGTTCTGGAATAAAATGTGCTAATAAATATCTTGTAAGTCCTTATTTTCATAAGAAATGAAGTTTACAACATTGAAACTCTTTGAAAATTACAAATTCGAATCTCCCGCGCTTTTTTTGTTTAGGCACTTTTTTAAGAAATGGATAAAAATTGGTAAGGTAGTACAACCATTTGATTTTCAGTCAAAAGTAGTTTTTTGGTATATTATCTTTTATAAATCTTGATAATTTTCTCTTTACATTGGTGTTTGAATTATATTAATATCACTCTTACAAGTGTATTTTTAATATTTATGTGTTAAGACCTCCTCTCGTTGAGCTTAGGTGCTGTCTCCAATACTTTTCGATACTGTTACGAAATCCAAGGCATGAATACTTAAGACATAGACATGCCCAAACTAAATTGAAAACTTTGTTGTAAAGCGAACCAACATAAAAACTAATGGGGCTACAATAGTACATACTTTCTCGCTTTATTGGAAACTTCTGCGTAATATTGAAATATTGCAATTTTCGAAAAAATAACCATACTCAAAATTCCATGAATTCTAACTATTTGATCTGAATGCACAGGTATGAAGATAAACTGAATTCATGAAATATTTTTGTTCATTTACATTTGGTATGAATCAGTGAACGATTAACGTATATTTCGTTTACTTTCAATTTATTCAGCCATTAAAAGCCGTATTCCGACATTACATTGCTTAGCCATTGAAATAGTTTACCAGGGACTTCACCACTGACATTTATGGAAAGGGAATGAACTGAATTTTAATGTTCGTTCAACAGGAATTAAAAGTCCTTCAACTCTGATGGATAGATGCTCAAGGTATGTCTCTAACCCATGGTCCTTTGAACTGAGAATCTTCAGTTCTAAATCGTCTTTGCGACACCCCTTGAATTTTTCATGGTTATTTGTATTGCGCATTAATATTTATAAACATTCCAAAAACACAGTTTATCCAGTCAACTATGTTTATGTCTGTGGAACATAGCTCACATATTTCAGATGAATTTAAATTTAGGTAATAGTAAAAACAAGTATTCTGAATGCAACACTTAGGGTACTCCGAATTCGCTTCAAATTTACAATCCTTGTAATCAAAATGGAGAGAAGCAATGAGATACGAAAATAAATATGTGGAAAGATTAATTTGTCATGATATAGAAATGTAAAATTATAACAACTAAGTTTCCTGTTTATCACAGCAACACCCACCACTCCATTTTCTGATATAAAATGATATACAAGAAATATTTATTAAATACTACAATACAATGGCAAAGAAGTAAAAATCCTGTGTCAATTAAAGAAGTCATGCAATAAAAATACAAATTTAATAAACAGTTCTCAATTAATTAGTATTTTAGTTCAAGTGAATCATATTTTAAAATAACCGCAGAAAGTATGGAAACGATTTGATATTTTCACTTTCTTACGAATTGTATCGTTAATTCAGAATTTTTGTGTTCTTGAAAGATGGTAGTGTGATATACTGTGAATGATTTTTTCATTTAGCACAGTGCCACGAAAAGTTTGATGTGTATTGTTAAGTTCTCACAATTAAACAATATTACCACTTTATAATACTCTTTTATTCAAATAAATACTTAGTAATACAACGACTATCTCCACTTCTATATGTTCCTATCTATTATCTTACTCGTCACTATAACAAGTGCAGAGCCTCCTGTTCGTGTCCAAGGCTCCCCTACACCATTGTCACGGCCGCCCCGCCACATATCTTGACCAAGGGCGCGTCATGATCAATACAGCTTGTCTACCACAACCTGCTGCGGTCCACTGCCATGATTAGCCGACTCGGCTACAGCACCCTCCGCGCCCAAAAGCGTCGGATACGGCGCGAAACGAACTTTTTTCCTGAACCTCTTCGACTGCTGTGCCGTATTGTGGGGAGGTTTTGTGTCACCAATCTCCACTTCTGCTCGTCTGCAGAGACCTTTAGCTCTTCAGTCTGTTGGGTAGTCGGGCTGACCGGTGGCAGGATCTCCTGTGAACTAGGCATCGCCATGAATTCTTTTAAAACTTTATCTCGAAATTGGTGCTGGGATAACGTTTTTTGACTATCGACCTCTGCTTCCCTGAATCTAGGTCTAATCTGTCCTTGATGTCGAACCACTACTCTATCGTTCGTTTTCACCCAGTACAATCTTGATCCCTTGACCTCCTGCACCACTCCCGGGATCCACGCCGGATCTTTTTTAAAAGACATACAAAATATTCTATCTCCTACGCTGAATTTAGGTGTGCCCCCTTGAGAAGTGTAAACGGTCCCTGGATGGAGCAATGAGAGTAATGATCTGTGCTGGCGACCATGGAGTAATTCCGACGGGCTCCTGCCGTCTCTTCCCGGAAGTGCTCGATAAGTAGCCAGTACTCGCAAAAGAGCCTTGGTCTTCGTTAATCCCGCGCTCCGCACCTTGCACATTGCTCTTTTGAATGTCTGGACACATCTTTCTACTTCTCCATTCGAGTATGGGTGAAATGGAGTGAGCGCAGATGTGCTGCACTCCATTTGTCCTGCAAAATTCAGCGAAGTCCGATGAAGTGAACTGCGTGCCGTTATCGGAGACCAACACCTGAGGGAGGCCCTCTGAGACGAATACTTTCTCCAGAGCGTCGATGGTTGCTGCCGCAGTTGTAGATCGCATCTCAACTACGTATGGGTATTTGGAAAAGGCGTCAACCACAATCAACCACATAGAGTTCCAGAAAGGTCCCGCATAGTCTACATGAACTCTCTCCCATGGTTCCTGTGGTAGGGGCCACGATACAAGGTCTTTCCTTGGCGCATTCTGATTGGTTTGACAACTTTCACAACACCTCACTAACTGCTGTATGTCTTGACTCATTCCTTCCCAGAAACAGTACCTGCGGGCTAATTGTTTAGTTTTCACTAAACCCCAGTGGCCTTCGTGGAGCAACTTTAAGACACTTCTCTTAAGCGACTGAGGGATTACTACGCGTGTATATTGGTCCGATGCTAACAAAACTACCCCCGCCTTAACTGACAATCTCTCTCTTCTATTGTACCATTTGTCGTAACTCCTGAGCAATCTAGATGGCCCACCCTTTTCGGATAAAGTCTCTCACCCTCCGTAACTCCTCGTCTTTTTCCGTAGCCGCCGCAACTGTTGCTGCATTAATGGGGAATTCTTGTATGGTCTCCCACTCTTCAGTGTCAATTTGAAAGCATGCTTCCTCTGATGCATCAAATTCTATGTCGGGCCCACATGGTAGTCTTGACAACGCATCTGCATTTGCATGTCTAGTGGTACTCCTAAAGTGAATTTGATAATTGTAATCTGTGAGAAACAACACCCACCTCTGGAGCTTCTTAACTGTACCTTCTGGAATTTTCCTGCCGGGATGAAACAACTGCACCAAAGGTTTGTGATCGGTTATTAAATGAAATCTTGCTCCATAAACAAAGTCATTAAATTTCTTGACTCCAAAATAATTGCTAAAGCTTCCTTTTCAATTTGAGAATAATTTTGCTGATGTTTATTAAGAGTTTTTGAAGCAAACGCTATCGGCCTTTCAACACCTGCTTCATCCTTCTGTGACCAGAAACAGCTCCAACCCCATAATCTGATGCATCCGTGGCAATCGTAGTCACTCTTCCAGGTACAAAATGATTTCAAACGCACCGCGCCAACGATTGCTTCTTTCAACTTGTCTAATGCTAACTGGCACTCCTTAGTCCATGCAAACTTAACTCCTTTCTTTTTTAAAGCATTTAATGGAGCTGCTATAGATGAAAAACTTTTAATAAATTTATTGTAATAATTTATTTTACCAATCAAGGCTTGTAACTGCTTTATATCCTTAGGAGCAGGTAGCTGTTTAATTGCTTCTATATGGCTCTGCGTCGGAGCTATACCTGTCCTGTCTAGCACATGACCTAAAAAGATTACCTGATCTTGAAAAAATTCACACTTGGACCAATTAATCTTTAATCCACTTTCCCTTAGCTTGGCCAACAAACCTCTTAAATTGTCTAAGTGTTCTTGAGGCGTAGCCCCCCGTTACCACAATATCGTCCAAATAGTTAATGCATCCCCTACATTGTCTCGTAATCTGTTCCAAACAACGTTGAAATATAGCTGCTGCCGACGAAACCCCAAACGGTAGTCTGTTAAATTGAAACAAGCCTAGTTGTGTGTTAACCACAAGAATCTTCTTTGACTGTCATCTAAAGGTAGTTGTAGATATGCATCCTTAAGATCTATTTTTGTAAACTGTTGTCCTCCCATCAATTTCTGGAAAAGGTCTTCCGGTTTTGGTATGGGTATTGCTCCACCTCCAACTGTTGATTGACTGTACTTTTAAAGTCCCCGCACAACCTCAGGCTTCCATTTTGCTTCTTAACAATTACTAGGGGTGTGGCCCACTGGCTGGTGTAATAGGTGAAACTTACACCTTCTCGTTCCAATCTTCCTAAGCTCCGTTTCTACCGCTTCCCGTAGTGCCCAAGGCACCGGTCGAGCCTTGTAGAATCTAGGTTTACAATTTTCTTTTAACTGAATATGTGCTGGAAAATGAACTACACTTTCCTAAGCCCGGTGAAAACACCTCATCGAATTCTTTTTTAAGTTCTTCTATTAAAGTTTGTCTGAGCCTCTTTCGATATATTCTCAATTTCATCCACTATTTCAAACCCCTAATTTGTTAAAGCTGTCCAGTCCCAGAATGTTCGTTACATCGTATCTATCTACCACTATGAGTTCTAACCTCTCCCTCTTTTTCTTGTATGTTGCATTTAAATAAATTTTTGCCTTTGATTTTAATGGGGACTCTTGCAAAAGCTAACCAATTTTGTGTCTACTTTTTTACAATTAGGAGAGCCTAACCTGTGATAAGTTTTCCAAGTTAATAAGTGTGGATGCTGCTCCTGTGTCCACCAAAAATTCACCAACTCGCTGCCGAATTGTAATTGTATAAAAAGTTTCTTCTTATCTTCCCTATTCAATACTTCATTTACCATATCAGTTTCCATTTCTTCTTCGCGTGTCACCTGTTTATCTCTTGGTCTTCTCCTGAAGCCAACTCTGACCACACTTCTCTAATGTGACCCCTCTTGCCGCATAAGAAACATTCAGCTTGCCTGAACCTACATGTTCCCTAGGATGTTTCTTGATACAATCCTTACAAGATTTCGACCACTTGCTCTTCAACCCTTCACTCTTAATACTGCCATTTTCACTGTCACTCGAGCTGTTCTCTTTGCGATTCTGTCTTCTTGTTCTGTTCACGTTCTCAGATTGAGCCTGCTTTCTCTCTTTCACATAACACACTGATTCCGATCTTGCTATTTCTCTAGTGGTTTTAGTTGTTACTTCATACGTGAGAGCTATACGTTGCACTTCTTCTAAGGTCGGATCACTAATCTTCACTGCCTCAAATCGAACTTTTTCTTCAGGAGTATGTAAAATAACCATATCTCTGATGAGCGAGTCGGCGTATGATTTCCCGCAACCCGGTGACTGGCATTTAAACTCACACGTGCGAGCTAACCCTCTGAGTTCCGTGATCCACTCGGAATGAGACTGGAGTTCCTTTTTTCTGCTCTGAAAAAATCCATACCTAGAAGCCACTACATGCGGCGCTTTAGCAAAATATTTATCTAATTCTGCCTTAATTGTTTCCCAAGGTAATTCTGTTATTTCTTTTTCGGGACACAACTTCCTTAACAAATTGCATGTTTCACTGCCAATACAACTAAGAACAAACGCCCTTTTTCATGTCGTCTTTGTCTACTCCGTGACATAATAGATGCTGTTCGAGTCTCTCTTTATAAGTATACCACTCATCCTTCTCACTATTCAAACGGAGGGAGGGGGGGAGGACGCGCTCCGAAGGCCAGACTCACCCCTTTCAACGCTTCCGTAATTATTGCCTGGTTTTTTTGCTGCACTGCTGTTTGCTGTTGTTGGAACTGCTGTTGAACTGCCAGCTGTTGGTTCTGAAATTGCTGCCAGGCCGTGTGTTGTTGTTGGATTTGCTGCTGTTGTTGTTGTATTTGTTGCTGCATCAGCGTAATGATTTGTGCAAACTGTTCCGAAGTTGGTGCTGTATTTGCCATTTTCCTCGTCGCCAATGTTAAGTTCTCACAATTAAACAATATTACCACTTTATAATACTCTTTTATTCAAATAAATACTTAGTAATACAACGACTATCTCCACTTCTATATGTTCCTATCTATTATCTTACTCGTCACTATAACAAGTGCAGAGCCTCCTGTTCGTGTCCAAGGCTCCCCTACACCATTGTCACGGCCGCCCCGCCACATATCTTGACCAAGGGCGCGTCATGATCAATACAGCTTGTCTACCACAACCTGCTGCGGTCCACTGCCATGATTAGCCGACTCGGCTACAGCATGTATTAGTAGAATAAAAATAAGCTAGTAACATTTTCAACTTATGAAAATCTCTTTTAAGGTAACCGGAATATCCAGGTACTCCGATCATGACGCATTCGACTCGCAAGAAAATTTCTTAAAAGCTCCACTAACCACTGCAGCAATTTTTCACGCGATGAACGAAATACAAAATGCATTTTAAACGACCGACGCGTGTTAAAGCAGAGTGTTTTTTAAGTAGGCGTTAGCGTGCGAGCTCCACGGGTAAAAGGTTTACGGTAGTCCCGCCCGAGGCCATCGATCCTGGCTGGCGTTTCGCGCTGTGGCGCGGCAGCGAAGTGTCGGCGAGGGTGGATCAGGGATCCACGTCCTGCACGACAAGGGCCTGCCAACGGCAGCGCGGGCGACGCGATGCAGCCAATGAAAAATGCATGGAGCGTGCATTTTCAGCTCATGTCGCAAAATCGTGTTTACTCAGAGAATAAAAATATGAAAATCTGAAATGAATGTAATTCATGTAGTTTATTATCAGTTACGCTATCCATTATGTTACAATATTAAATTTGAAAATCTAAAATGAATGTAATTCACAAATATTATTTTCAATTTCGCTATCCATTGTGTTATAATATTAAATTTAAAATCTAAAATGAATCTAATTCACAAATTTTATTACCAATTTCACTATCCATTACGTTATAATATTAAATTTGAAAAAATAAAGTAAATGTAATTCGCGAATATTATCAGTGGAATGGATATTGTAATTGCTAATATGAGTGAGTGAGTGAATGACGAACGAGTGAGTGAGTGAATGACGAACGAGTGAGTGAGTGAATGACGAACGAGTGAGTGAGTGAATGACGAACGAGTGAGTGAGTGAATGACGAACGAGTGAGTGAGTGAATGACGAACGAGTGAGTGAGTGAATGACGAACGAGTGAGTGAGTGAATGACGAACGAGTGAGTGAGTGAATGACGAACGAGTGAGTGAGTGAGTGACGAACGAGTGAGTGAGTGAGTGACGAACGAGTGAGTGAGTGAGTGACGAACGAGTGAGTGAATGAGTGACGAACGAGTGAGTGAATGAGTGACGAGCGAGTGAGTGAATGAGTGACGAGCGAGTGAGTGAATGAGTGACGAGCGAGTGAGTGAATGAGTGACGAGCGAGTGAGTGAATGAGTGACGAGCGAGTGAGTGAATGAGTGACGAGCGAGTGAGTGAATGAGTGACGAGCGAGTGAGTGAATGAGTGACGAGCGAGTGAGTGAATGAGTGACGAGCGAGTGAGTGAATGAGTGACGAGCGAGTGAGTGAATGAGTGACGAGCGAGTGAGTGAATGAGTGACGAGCGAGTGAGTGAATGAGTGACGAGCGAGTGAGTGAATGAGTGACGAGCGAGTGAGTGAATGAGTGACGAGCGAGTGATTGTGTGAATGAGTGACGAGCGAGTGATTGTGTGAATGAGTGAATGAATGGCTAGGGGATAAGTGAGTGAATGAATGAATGAATGGCTAGGGGATAAGTGAGTGAATGAATGAATGAATGGCTAGGGGATAAGTGAGTGAATGAATGAATGACGAGAGGATGAGTGTGTTAATAATGAGTGAGTGAGTAATTATTAAAGAGTCAGTGAGCGATCGGTCGAACGAATAAATTAATGAATGAATGAGCGGTAGTATGAATGAAAGAGGAAGGAAAGTAGCATCTCACCAACGATTTTATCGAAAAGCATGTCTATTGTCCTAAACGAATCGCCGCGCCAGCCCGGAGCTGGCAGCCCTTGGCGCCGGCGGCGGCGCCGCCACCGCTGCTTGCGGAGGCGGCGCGATGCGCGAGTCGCCGGAAAGGCGCGCGTGGGTGACGGACGGCGTTTGGGCGGCGACGCGTGTGGCGGACGCGCCCAGGCCCAGCCAACCCACCCTACGCCGCGCCGCGCCGCGCCGCGTCACGCCACGCCGCTCGCGACCCCGGCCCCAGCCCCGGCCCCGGCTCCGGCTCCGGCGGCGCGGCGCGGCGCGGCGCGGCAGCTGCGACAGGGCGTGGCGGCAGCTCGCGGCGACAGCCTGACGAATGGCGGCCCTCGACCTACCCCTCGCCCGCGCCCGCGGCCGAGGCGCCGCCGCCCACGAGGGCCCAGCGCCCCCTTGGACGCCGCCGCTCACAAAATATTTCCATGGCGAAAATCTCTCCGAAAACGAAATTCTTTGTTCCGATACCGCAAATGCAGTTGATATATTCGTTTTACTCGCGTACTGCTTATATGGTGTACATGTAATATATACGCAGTATTGATGTAAATTATTGTAATGCTGTGGGAAAAAAGGCGATTTTTGACAGAAAAGTTCTTATTGCCAGCCCTGGTAATGAAAAAGTTAATATATCTTGTTTCTATACATGATAAATTACTTTCTTTCACACGTGTGATCAGAATACGTCCTTGATACCGAGAAAGCGATTGACGGCGAAAGTCCGTCCGTCCATGTCTCCGACTCTCCGTGTCTTCGTCGATGCGTCTCTCCGCCGGTGCGTTATCCGTCCATCTGTCCGTCCGTCGGTCCGTCCGTCCTTCCGTTTGTCCATCCGTCCGTCTATCCGTTCCTTCGTCAATCCGTCCGTCCATTCTAGCTTGTTTTAAGCAAAATCGTTTGGAAAAACAACTCCTTAAAAAATGTCATTTGCAATTTTTTTGAGAAACGAGTAGTTTTCGCGGAATGTGTCCTTGAAATTAATGCAAATTATAAATATGATTGTTAGAAACACCTTCTAATATTTTCATCTTTTTACACGGGTTGAACAAGGAATGCTTAAAAGTTTGTGTTGTGGTACCACTAGTTCAATTATGGTTTTATTTGGAGAATGTTGTCTTTTGATGGTACATTCAAAAAACTCATTACAGAATAAATAATAAAGGTTTCAGAATTCAGACAGTTTACCAGTTCTCAAGTCGCTAAATATTGGTTAAAACTGTGATATACAACATTTGTCTTGTCTGAAGTTTCGAAGTTGTAGATTTTTCGGGATATTTCCATTGTAAGTCATTTCTTTGAAAAGGCAACGTTTTTTTCAACAATTACGAGGTAAAAGTTGACGTATTGTTTGATAAATAACGTAAACTAAACTGTAGCACTCCGGTTAATAAATATTGAAGATGTAACTTGAGAAATTCCTATGGAATATTGGAATTTTCCGTAATATGTATGAGAAATTTCATTACGTAAAAACGATTTATTGATTTTTATGCCTTTCTTGAAATCTGAAAGCTTCAATGATCTTAAAAATAATGTAGTGCATGAACATAATTTTTGAATGCTTATTAATAAACTTCACTCCACAGCAGACAAACGCGTATTTCATCGGAAGCTATAATGCGTGGCAGAATTTTCCTAAGCTTCAACCACAGTGCCAAATAAATCACGAGATTTATTTTCGTAATTTATTTTACTGCTCTGCATCTATATTGCTGGCACCCTCCGAATATTTGGAATGTTTTTATTGATTTCCCCCTCGTATTTTATCACAATCGTATGCCTCTTAGAGGTGCTGAAAGAAATGGCTATGTCTATTTACACTGAGCTCAACACATTTTCTTTGATAAATAAGTGAATATGAATTGTCTATTTAACGTCACAAAACTCGTGCAGATTATTTATTGTGTAAATAGTAAATATTCTGATTACCTTTTTCATAAAAATTGTATATCCAAACAATGTGGTTTTATTTATTCAAACCTTGCTATTTTTAACTAATATTTTTAATTTAAAGGACTTTATGTACTCTGTATTGTTGTTTTTCTAGCGGATGCATGAGTTTTTTGAGCGTCATTAAAATTCTAAAATAAATATTTGATACAATTTTATTACAACTTTAATATTAATACATCTTAATGAGTATAATGCCGAAGTCTGTCAGTTGAAAGTTCCGCTCGATGGCCGTTCGTCGGTAGACGAGGTGACATTCATTAGTGAACACTACTGCACTAAGCATAACTTTGGAATGTTTCATAGGAGAAATATGAAAGTAGTATGTTGAGGAAACAAACGAATCACTCTAAAATTAGAGAAAGGTGAGCCACGATCAGCGGAAATGAACATGTTAATGAGAAATGTAATTTTCCTGTAACTAAAAGGCGGAAACAAACTTAAGTTCCTCGTAATATCCCCTAAAGCTTTAGATCCCGTTGAGTTGACTGAGAAAGATGTGTGAGTAGAGTATTTTGTGAAAATAATTTCAATTGCGTGATAACTATAAAGTTGTAATATTGGCGGAATAAATCCATCTGGATAAGCCACATGCTCCGTGAAACTTTCAGTATTCCCCAGCATCCACAATGGTTGCACCGGCGTGGAGGGCTCAGGGATTTGTGGCTCAATTGATGTTACTGCAGACCTTATGTGCGGGAGGTTCTAAGGTTCGAATCTCGACGGTGGGAAGATTTTTGACAAACACACACACACACATGCACTCTCTGAATCTGAATCAGTTAAATTGTCGCTGATTCAGCCAGTGAGAGCCGAAGTCACTGATATCTTCAGTCGAAATGTGTAGTTTCGCTGACAATCAGCGAATATGCGAACCTTTTCATAATGACCGCCAGCATTTCACTGGTCGTCAGTGGTGAAAGTGCCGCGCCACCATCGCTCACTGATCGTTCAGTCGTCACGTTCAATTAGTTGTCACAGATTTCACTGATTCGGAGTGAAGTTTCACTGATTCAAAAGTGGACCAGATTTTCACTGATTTGTTCAGTTCAATTCACTGATTGTCAGTGGCAGGGTTATAACTGACACCCTCAGTGAATAGTAACTGTCAATCAGTAGTTTTTCACTGATTCAGACGGAGAGAGCACTAAACTACCACACGTTTCGAGAGGGAGCTTAGAGCTTGTCCCAGCTGGAGCGGTGCCCCGCTGTTGGGAGATACTTGGGTGAGGAAAACACCGTAAGCCGACGGGTAGGTCGGTGCCGTATCTCGGCAACCAGCGGGTGAAGATCACCGACACTCTCTGAATCTGAATCAGTGAAATTGTCACTGATTCAATCAGTGAGAGCCGAAGTCTTCAGTCGAAATGGATAGTTTCGCTGACAATCAGCGAATACGCGAACCTTTTCATAACGACCGCCAACATTTCACTGATCGTCAGTGGTAAAAGTGCCGCGCCACCATCGCTCACTGATCGTTCAGTCATCACGTTCAATTAGTGTGACACATTTCACTAATTCAAACAGTGAAGTTTCACTGATTGAAAAGTGGACCCAATTTTCACTGATTTGTTCAGTTCAATTCTCTGATTGTCAGTGGCAGGGTTATAACTGACACCATCAGTGAATAGTCACTGTCAATCATTAGTTTTTCACTGATTCGGACAGAGAGAGCATGCCCTGCAATAAAAACGTGCAGTACACTCACTGAGCTATTGACGTTGGCAATTAACGCGCCCGGAATCACTAATCAAGTTGCAGAAAATGACACCACACGGCTTCTCATTTTCAAATACAATTACACATAACTTCACTAACCTACACCTGTCAAATTTGGGGAGGTGCGGCAATCAGCGACTTAAATAAACTACAAATAATTCAAAACAAGTATCTACGCTGGACAGTAAATGCACGTTGGTTTATACACAATGAGACAATTCAAAACGAACTCTCTATATTCCCAATAAAACAATGGATAGACAGACTGTCCACCCGAACAAACTTACCATCCTGCCCTGCGACCATAAAATTTCAATTAAGTTCAACTTCATGCCCGTATTCAAGAATTAAAAGTCGGCTTTCCAAATACTTACTTAAACCTCCTAAAATAGCAGAAAAGAAAGCAGCTAACAACAACAACTCAGAAATAAATTCGAGTAGCTAGAGCACTCTTCCTGAACACTCCTCTGTAATTAATTAATATTAATTCTGTGGTGACGGGGCAAAAGTTTTTAAGTCAATTTTTGGTAAAATTGGGTTAAGTACTGAAATTACAAGTTAAATATCTATATTTTATTTTAGTAAATTGACCACATTAAAATGTTGCCACCTTAACGACAAAAAGTTTTGGGAAATAGCGTTGAGCATAGGAAGAAGCATTGGTTCAATAATATTTAACCCTTGTTTTCTCCAAACTAAGATTTTTGACTTAAGAACTTTTACGCCGTAACCACAGAATTATAAGTTAAAAATATGTAAAAAAATTCCGTATGTTACTAAATTTCTATTAACATGTATTATCACGTATGATTTAAAACCTTGAAAGGCCTAACAGTCTGAACAAGGATTAATAAATTTAAAAAAACATGGCTTGTGGGTCGAACCTCAGCGCTTGGGCTCGAGCGGGCACCGAGGCAGTGACGCGACCCTTTGCCAGCGCCGCATCGGGGAGGCGGGAGGCGTCGAAGTGTGCGAATTCGACGCCATTGAGCCGTCTAACGGCCGTCCCCGCACGGAGTTTGTCTTCGCGCCAAATGCCCCCCGCGTGCTCGGCATCTGTATGGGCGTCGCGACGCCCTAATGCACGCGTCGCACCTCGCCAGAACAGCACTTCCGCCCGACGGCGCCGCCGCCCGAAGTGCACGGCGCGAACACGTTGAAACGGCTCAACTTTTTCAATTACGGTACATAGTGGTTCGTGTCAATTTGTATGTCTTTTTTCGAGGATGTTCTGAGACAGTTGGAGAGAACGTGCGGAAGGAAGGTGAAAATTATCACAGCAGTTTTTGTGAAAAAAAGTAATAATGGTAATGTCAATCTATCGTAGAAGCTATTTTCGCTCTAGTTTTTCTCTGAGTCTATGAAGTATGATTCGCATAAAAAGTGCTCTGTAGGTTTTTGTATTCCATCTTTGAAATATGTATTTATGGCGACATATCCAACACGTGTTGTTATAGTATCACTTCTTGAAGCTTAATGTTACCAAGTAACAACTTCTTAAAGAGGTAATTGAACTTCATTACTTTTAGTTTTGCCACAATGTAATGAAAATTACAAATTACTGACTTCTAAAACATATTTCTGCAGATATGAATAATAAGAAGTAATGTATCAAATGTATTTAATTATCAGCGACACATATGGACGACTTTAACGGGTTTAAGTAGAACGAACTCATAAAATATTAGCAAGTCACTAGGATCATTATAATGTTGTTAATACAATGTTTATGATAGAAAGGTATATTTCAATTGTTGAGGAGATTGAAATTAAGTCAAGGGAGAAAATTTATTTATTCAGGAAAATGACAAATGTACGTAAGTAAATAAGGAAGCATTAAATGTTTACGAATATTTAAATAGCGACCAGAAATTAAACATGCGATTAACTATTCTTACTATGGCTACCCATGTGGTTCGGGTATGTATTGTCGCGGGAGAGGGCATTCTAATTTTATTCAATCTTAAGGTGCAAAAATTATTCCAAAGAAAGTAGAATCTGAAGAACAGATTTTGAAAATTTGGAGCACACTCGGCTATTTCCAAATACGTTTAAAGATCTGTAAATATGAAATTTTCTCTTGCGAATTCTATTTTACTTTATCTGTACACATATTCCTCTAATTATTTCTCATGTTAATTCATTCTCTATTGCTTGTCTCGCGATCTTCTATGAGGATGAGAAGCCGAGAAGGCAATAGCTCATTCAGAAGAGGAGCTGAATGTCGAAATCTCGATGGAAAAGCCGAATTAATGTAGTAGACCTCGCCGATTCTGAATGTGAGTTAAGAGTAAACTCAATTGTTTTATGCGGAAAATCTAGAATGAGCATACTTCAGATTAGAATACAGTGTACTAGAAGGAAGTGATGTCGACCTGGATGACCAAGGTGGCGAGACTGTGCGCCGACTTAGCGCCTTGGTCTGAAGGGTCAATGTCCGAGACCCGCCGTGGGCAATGTTGTTTGTCCCTTGTCTTTCATGAATGCGTGTTGTCGCGGTTAGGCCTTGTGAGTCTGCTGACCACAGACAGAGGAGCCCGCAATATGCCCCCATATGGGATGTAGTGGATACCCAGCGCGGATAGCCGAGATCGGCATCCTCTGAGAACTGGAAAAAGCCTCCGAAAGAAAGAAAGAAAAACGTGTATTTCCGTTGAAATCTCGAAATCGATTTTCCGCAGCATTACATAACTATCCCTGTACTAAGTATACTACTCCGTTATACGTACGTATACGGGAAAGTAATAATATAACGAAGTGATGGACAGGCGTGGAATTAATTTAAAGATGGTATTTTTTCGAGGACAGCTTTCTAAGCAGGATATATCCAAGGACAAGAATAAAGTAAATCATGCTGTTTAGAACATTTATTATCTGAACGATAGTGATCCAGGAAAGGAATATTGTGCATTTGCACAGAACGAGGCTGCTAATTTCGTCTTTGAATCACCAAGGGCATTAACTGTGATTAATTTTGTAACTTGAAGTTACAAGCTGTGCCAGTTATCAAGGAATGAACTGACAATCTGTACTATGCTAATAGCAGTTGTCGTGAGCAAAATTGTGTCCTGTGCGTAAGCAGAACTTCCGTACGTGCTAAAATGCTTGTAATAACAACCTACTGGTGTAATCTTCGCCCCCTTGTACGCATTCTCTACTTGTCTGCTAGTCTCCAAGGTTTCGACGTTGCAAGTTCTATTTACGTAAAGTGTACGTGTCTCTTTCACAGATGATGGCGCATTAAAAGTTAATAAATGTTACTTGTAATAATTATATTCATGAATGTGAATATTGTGGGGAGGATCCATATCCCCTTCAATTAATCCTGAGCTATTTTAGGGTTCTAGATAGTGTATAATATCACCACATTAAACAGTCCATTTTCAATTCACTCACATGCTAAGCCAGCCAGTAACATTTATTTCTGAGTTTGTGAATATTTTTTCAAAACCGAAGTTATTTTTTTAAATTCAGATAGAGATAAGATTCGTGAAATATTACCTTTTTACATCGGCGCATACTTGCCGTGTACCAGCGAATTTTCGTTGATAGCGAGTGAGCTACAACGCCGAACCCCTCTCTGTGATCCTCTCTGGCTTGCCGACTCGGGCGCTGGGAGCGCTGTCGTCGGCGCCGCGTGGAAGGGTGGCGATGACGGCGCGAGGCGGAGGCGCCGGCGCTGATAGGCCTGGGGGCGTCCGGCGCGCGGCATTTTTTTGCGCAGGGAGCGAGCGAGCGAGCAGGCGAGCGCCGACGCGCGATAAACGAAGGGAAGCTCACGCGGGAAAAAAAAACGCGCGGAGGGCGACGTCGGAGGCGACGTCACATCGCCGCACGGCGAGCGAAGGAGCGCATCGCCGAAGACGACGCGAAGTGGGTCACCTCATTCCCAAAGCTACCGCTTTCCTTGAAGTTCCAATCCCCGAAACATGCTTACCACGAAACTTGCTCTACGGTTTGGGAATAGGAGATTGGATATCGCTCGTTGAAGTTGAACGTTACGTTTTGAAAGTCGTCGCTTTCTCATCGGGATCTATAGTACGAATAAAATTAGATCGTATTTGACATTCCGGTATGGAGGGGGCGGCGTTGCCGCATATTTCGCGCTCTACTACGAATTTTCAACACTCACTTGGCAAACAGAAGAAAGGAATGTTGATACATTCGTAACAAGTTTTTCCGTAACATTTGTAACATGTTTGCTCGTAACATTTGTTTTCTAATTTTAGGTGACAACAATGTGCAAATGCCGAAGCTTCTGATTCGTGGTTCCCTGGGTTACGGCGCTGGCGTTATCACGTGACCACGAAATGTCAACTACAATCTAGATCTATTCGGACCTTAAGTTTTCAAAATTTGTATATAACATAAAAATATAGAATAATATTTGAAAAAATCTTGTCATTTCTGGAATACCAATTGACATCTCTGAATGGCGAATAATTTAATGAATGAATAGAAAAAACTGTCCATGTAACCAGCGGTTTATGCTTTGGAACGCTCTACAAAATGTAGTTTATTTTAGCAACACAACACTGGATCAATCACTAAACGTTCAACATGCTACGAGAGAGCTCCAAAAATGACTGTGCGCGCGAATGGACGCGACGATAATGGGCGAGCGACGACACCGCTAAGTGCTAAAGTTAATTTGGGCGTTAATGGGTTAAAGTTCCAAACCCCGAAACATGCTTTCCACAAAACTTAATATACAGTTTAGGATTTTTTTCCACAGCTTTCTATACAGTTCAGGAATGTGATATTCGATATCTTGACGCTCGTTGATGTTGAATGTTACGTTTTGGGAACTCATCACTTTCTCGTCGGTAAGTCACCGCTTTCCTTAAAGTTCCAATCCTCGAAACATGCTTTCCACAACTTGCTATACAGTTAAGGAATAGAACATGCGATATCTCGACGATGTTGACAAGAATAGTACATGCGATATTTTGACGATCATTGAACTCCAACGTTACGTTTGGAATCTCGTCATTTTCTCATCAGTAAGTCACCGCTTTCCTTAAAGTTTCAATCCTCGAAACACGTTTTCCACAACTTGCTACACAGTTAAGGAATAGAACATGCGATATCTTGACGATCATTGAAGTCTAACGATACGCTTGGAATCTCGTCACTTTCTCGTCGGAAAGTCACCGCTTGCCTTAAAGTTCCAATCCGTGAAACTTGCTATACAGTTTAGATATAGGAGATTCGATGCTTTGACGCTCGTTTAGTTGAACGTTACCTTTGGAAACTTGTCACTTCATCGGGGTATAAGTTATCAAAATCTGTGCATAAGATAAAAATACAGCATACAGATTCAGAAAAAATAGTCATTTCTTGAATACCATTTGACATTACGGATGTAGAATGATTGTGATTTAATTGTGGATTAGACTGTTAGTCGAAAATATCTCAGATTGTTGTATTAAACCTGGTCCAGATTTTATTATAGAGAGTTGAGTGGTAATTTTCCGTAATACAGTAATCCCTCGTCATCCCCGAATTCGCTATTCGCGAGTTCCGAACATTCGCGATTAGAGAAATGCTACCGGTTTTAACATTGCGACTTCAACACTCGCGAGAGCGTCTTTTTGCCGTACTACATTTTCTTTGAATGTGAGCACATTTCATCTATCAGCGTCATCTGGGAAACCAACTCTGCAGACACCAGACCTCAAAGTATCACGCTCTGCAAAAATGGCAAATCACATTAATAGAATAACACAATCTTAAAATAATTCAATTCAGTTGCGTCAAATTGGAGGTAAGGGTTTTGGTCACATGAACAGAAAATCCATTCAGGATCTGTGCAACTCTTTTTGTATTGACCTCACGGAAAAGGAGCTTCAGGAAATCATCAGTCCCGACGGAAAGTCAAAACTGTTAATGGCGTTCTAAAATCACCAAGATCTGATGGAACTGGCATTCAGATGTGATCCGAACATGAAACTAACTTCGAAATTTAAGAGAAAATAGAAGCAGAAACTCTTCCATATTTGGATATTAGAACAACGAAGAGGATGGATGAAATAAAAAAATAACCAAATCCAATATCCAATCAATTTCAACTTTGAAATAAGTTTCAAATATTGTTTTATTTCTTCCCTTTGGGATGTTAATTGTGTATTTTGTTTGTAGTAGCGCTTACACACTTCTACTGTAATTATTAGTCAGATATTTTTCTTTCTTTTTTTATCAGTTTTTCGATATCCAGGAACCTAACCCATCTTTCTTCATTAAAATATATACTCAACATTCGCAGATTTGACATTCGCGATGTTTTTTGGGAACTTAACTCTCGCGAATGTTGAGAGTTTACTGTACTTAAAAATTTGACCATGAACAAAGGCTACCTTTCAGTTCCTTAAGGGATAATTACCGCAAAGATAATTAATAATCGTCGACATGTAACATTTGCCTCATGTTTTATTATTAGCCCCATGCACTATTTAAGTTTCAGTAGTATGTTACATTAAAACCTATAATAACTGGTAAATCAGATTTATTAAAATATTAGTTCATTTATTCCCAGATTCTCGACATTTCGATACGACATTTTGTCCCGTTTTCAGGAACTGTAATTGTATGCGTCATGACTATACCATGGTGGAGACCCTGTACTATGGATATAATGAAAATATTATACGAATGATAAAACAATAGTGGAATAGGAGGCGGGGGAAAAGCTCGCGAAAAAATCTCCCTGAAACCCGCTTTCAGCCTTTGCCCAATGCCAATGCCCTGGCAACCAATGTCAACGTCAGGGATTTGAAACCTTGTGTATGTTCAATACATGGTAGGCTACTCCGGCGCTTTGATTTTTACTCGCTTTGTATAGCACCAGTCTGCGTCACGAACCATATTACCACGACACGGGCACTTCGTTTGAAAAGCCAAACCAGTCGCAGGCCGACATGTTGCATGGAGAGCAAGAAGTGTTGGAAAACATTTTGAAAGTAGCATAAAGTGGCAATTTTTAACAAGTAACACGATGACGACGATGTAATTGAAATAAAAGTTGTAATATTAAAAAAAAACGCTTTATATATCTGTTTCAATAATTTGTAACAAAGTGATAATTTTGGGATCTGTCTGCATTTAAAACTTCCGCGAATATTGTGACGCAAACTGGTCCCTGGAGGCCATTTTCATTGTCTATTGTGTAATGGTGTTTCGGTGTCAATCTAAGGGGAAGTAAATTCGAATATTTAACTTAAATAACATTTGACTATATTGAGATTCATATGTGCTGTAATTCATGACCATCTATATTGGAATCCATTGCGTGGTTTTAAATATTAAATTAAAATGCATACGACACATACCTTGCTGTGTGTAGAAAATTACACAACCATCATACTTATTCCAATACTGAGCGCCACACCAGCTGATATGACTCATTCATGTGGACTACATACTAATAAATTAATGGGTATGGTATGCGTCGTATGTTAATTTAATATTTAATAGTTATTTATGTATCAAGGGCGTTAAGTAGATGTTTTTGCCCCTCAGGCGACTTCCAACCCCTCGGGCCAGAGGCCCTCGGGTTTGGAAGTCGCCCTCGGGGCAAAAACATCTAGTAACGCCCGTGGTGCATACAAAACTTTATGGTTTACTAGTTCGTTGCTGAATAATACAAGAATTCGAAACATTTTATAATATTTCTTGCGTCTAAAGTGAAAAGACGCATTGTAACAGTCATTTGTCAATATGACGTCAGATAAACAAAACAGAGTGTATATCTAATTTCTATTGCATAATCGTTATTGGACTGATTTGTTCGTACAAAATGAAAGAATATTGTGAAGTTCCTGTGGAAATTCTCGCAAAAGCTAACAAAACTATGGACAGTGGTTTCCATTAAAATCTTGAGAAATATATAAAACTCTTAATGGTGTATTTGAGATTTACCAGCGTGAATAACAGTGTAAATTGCGCTGATGAAACGGTACTTTTAGGTTATTAGCGCCTATTGTCAAACATTATTTAGAATATGTCAAAACACCAAAAAATAACATTTCGAGGATGTTAGCCGATGTGCCTTATATATCTTATTACTATTACGAGTACCGCCACTAAAGAAGAATATAATTATGTCACTAAAAAAGATGGTACGTAACAGTGAAATGCGAGTGAATGATGGCAATTATAAGTTCACGGAAACATTTCAAAATTTCAATTTTCATATCAAATAAGCAAAATAAGGTTTATAACAATTTATTTTATTTATTTAAGCATTATGCCATTTATTTATTGTATTTGCTTGCATCTTAACTTTACAAAATCGAATTCATAACTAAGTTCTGTGTGTTGTGTTGGTATAAGAGCGGGCCATAAAGTATTCAAAAGGCCCTAGGGCATAAAGAAGCGAAAAGGCCCGCAAGGGTATTAAGTATACTGTTACATGTTTTGTTTCAGGTCTGTAAACACACAGCAATGAACTAGTAAACCATAAAAAATTAATTTTGGTATTGTATTTATATACATAAAATTTGTGATTTGTAATGTGTGTTTCGAGCACTCTTTTATGTAATCAGTTTTTATACATTGTGTAGTTGTGTTTGTACATAGTGTAATAAGCAATGAGTGTGACATTGTGTAATTAGTGTATACATCTAATCGTGTCGTGAATGTATTCACCCCTGAGGATGGAGAAATAAAACTCACATAAATTAACATAACTAACTGACATAAATTTCAATTATTGGACCAATTCCCCATGAACCATGCAAGAGATTCATATGATCATTTACAACCTGCAGAATATCGGACTTTACAACTCTCACTGAAGTAGTGGCAATTGTTAGAATCATGTTATGAAACATGACATTTCTCGTTACCTAATCAATATTTATTATCATTATATATTTTTAAGACTTATTCTAGTTTTCTGATGTTCTCTGAAATGTTGAATTAACAAGTTATTAAGTTCCGTAAGAATGTTATTGCTTCATTTCACGATTCGAACATAATAAAAGTCAATGTAACATGCTTTGTATGTGTATCTTAATATAATTAATTTAACTACGGAAGATAAATAATTATGTGATTGAAAACGGTATTTTTGTCACCATAAATAATGACTACAGGTTATCAATTATCACAATTAACCTTTTTCGTTAATGCAGATATAAAGTAAGTCGCCTTATTCTTATATCCGAATGGTTATTTAGTATTTGATTTGTATTCTCCTACCACCGGAAGTACTGGCAGAAGGAATAAAGAAAGAGCAGTGAGGCAGAGCAAGTTTACGTTCCGAGAGAACGATACTGTATTCTAGACTCTCCTCCGCTCCAGGACGTTTAAAGATTTACAAGGTTGCGAATTGGGAGAGCGGCGATAGCAGTGTGGACAAAGGCCCATTTAACTTCCTCATTTCCGTAAGGGTATTTTCTTGACCTCGGACTGTTCGTTCGAGTTGCCTCTAGTTTATGTATCCGCGTGTTCCACAAAGAGTGTTCTCTTTCACAGAATAATCCCTTTCCGTCGTCCTTGTCTCCTTTAAGCATTGTTTCCCACCACGATGCTTTTTCCATCGTGTTTCTCGAAGAGTCTCCGTTTCACACCACGACAGACGCGACAGAAGTTGTGTCTAAACAGAGAACCAACGGCGTTTCGCAACGAACACGAATTCTCTTTCTGCTTCCAGCACATCCGCTTATGGACACTATTTGGGAAGAGCAGTTCATCACAGAAAACTTTTCCTTTTGTTGCGCCAGCAATAGACTTGGCAACGATGTGCCAAAAATCTTCGTGCGTCCAGAGCGCGGCGCGGGGACGCGCCGCTTCTGCTTCGCGTAAACTTTCTCGGATGAATGAGCGCGAAGGAGCGTCATGTGGAGAGCTAATTCCCACTGAGGGGCCTAAAAGAAAGAGTGGAGGAATAATTTTCAGAAACGATTCTTTAGTATGTAGAGGAAAAGAACCGGGCGATAGTTGTTTAAAGTTGTTAAAGTGTTGTTAAAGGAAGCGTGTGAAAACAATGATTACGGATGCCGTATGACGCAGGAAAGGGTGACATGAAGCGGGCATTGACTCTGAGTTTGATGGCCTATGCGTAATCACACGACAAAGGAAGATATTAGACGATTGCCTATTAGGCCGGTGTATGGTATAGGTTCACAGCGGTCTGATAGGTTGTGTTTAGGTGTATGCGAATGTATTTGGTGATACAACTAGGTGAGGTCAGTTGATGATTTCTCAGTGCGTAGAGTAGAGTTTTAATTTCACATAAAAGTCTGCTAATAGCCACGGTGTACTTCATAGCGGCGTCTGCAGAATCTTCGGTGGGATATTCAGCACCGGCAGTTGTATGATGTTGAGGTCTGTGTAGCGATTAAGGGAGGGTTGTAGCGCGGCAGTGTCTATGGAGGAGACTGCAGAGAGGTTTGCCGTGGGATCTGTGTCGGGGTACCATGAAGTCTATGTCGGATTTGCGGAGGGTTAGGGGATCGAATCGACTTCGGAATCAGGATGCGGGAAATGTGGCAGTAGGACGGACGGAGTAATGGAGGATGCTGTTGCCGGCGATGGCAGTAAGGAAGCGCGGACGAGAGTGGGAGGGGCGTGAGGGCGGAGGGGTGGGGAGGCGGGACGAGTAGAGCTGTTGGTTCGTGTGCTGGCGCTTCTCCAAACCCCACCACTATGGGCACTGCCCTCGCCGCCGCCGCTCGCCGCCCGCCGCCCGCCGCCCGCCGCCCGCCTGCCCTTACGGCCCCGGCAGCCGCCAGGCAAATAAATTGGGCACTTGAGCGCAATGTAGCAGCGAGCTTTCCTCCGGCGGCACACTTGGAATGCTGCGACGCCAAGGGCAGCTATTTTGCGTGCAGTGGGCAGGAGACGTTCTTTGGTTTTGTATGCGCGATGCTGTTCAATGCGAGTGCTGCTAGTTCAGAATGTGACTTGTCCCTCTCTCGATGAGTACTTTTCTAGTCGCGATTTAAGACTCAATCTTGAGAAGTTAGTTCCCCAGTTTTCTCTCTTTGTCCCTTCGTTAGGAATGCCCAAAAGAAATTTCCACATTGCTATTTGGTATTTAAAACAAATTATCAATTAAATGGTTGCCTGTGAGGACATTTTCTTTCTAATTATATGAATTTAGGAGTAACTACTTTTTTTTTTACTTTTGTTTTGTTTTTGGCTTTGACCTAGTGATTTTGAAATAGTTTCTCCTAGTCATTTCACTATCACTTGTTTTCAAGTCAACCTTTTGAATAGCGCGGGATCGTATGAATCATTTAATGAATATTTCATTCATGAATCATTCATTCAATGAATTATTCATTCATGAATCGTAAGAAACATTCAATTCTCGGTTTGGAAATTCTTAGAAAATTATTGGGATTTAAATATACGTGCGATTTCTGATGGAACAACACTTTTTATTACAGCTTAATAAAGCTTGGGTTGAAAATGAACTCTGCTTGAGGACGAGTACAGGTTGACGAACTTCAGTTGATCAAAGGTGTCCCAGGAATGGGGATATTTGAATGTTCTGTCTAATTTGGTTAAATCAGGGTTGAGCAAATGGAGACCCGCGGGCCGCATGTGGCTTCGCGGTGCCATTTATTGTGGCCCGCGAAAGGTTATTAGTCCTTGTCGGGGAAGAACATTGTGCGTCCAGCAACACCCTGTTAATGTAAAAGATTAAGTGTATACTTAAAGAAATTTTTCTAGTAAATTGATAAATTCAAAATCATTCTAATGTGTTTTACTGCAGTATGATACGGCTTCGTATCACGCGTGGTTTCATCCCTCCCCCAGTTTCATAGACGCTGGGCAAACTGCCGAGATCAACAATACGGTGAAGTCAGTACTGAGGACCAGTAATGAAAATATGTCCCACAACCATTTTAAAGTTTTAATAAAATTTTTTTTAGTTTTGGCCCTTGAGGTCATTCAAGTTGGATACCCCTGGGTTAAATGAAAATATCAGAATAAAAGTAACAAAAATACTGGACTGGCAATACATGATGAAAGTGATTCACCGAGAAATAAATTTTCAATGTGTAATTGGGACAGACGACAAGTGATATTACATCACATTTATTTGAACTGCAATTGGGTATGACCCTGGTGGCAGTTGATTGACAATATTTACAAAAATAATAAAAGAGTACAATACAAAACGATGCAATAATCATACTATCTCTAATATTAAGTTTCATAACAATTATTTCATCTCTACTATAATATACAATTATATGTTGGTGATAATAAAAATCAGTACGAGCTACATTGATATGCTGCACTACAATACACTGTTTTGCTTTGACTGAACTAACTTTGATTAACTAACGATATCACGGACAAAAGACGTCTCCTAGCACCACTGAATTTACAGTTAGTAATTGTCTACAGCTGGTCTCTGCTTGTACAGTTCGTAATTTGCTCGAAAATCATTAATTTTAAATGGAAAATGAATACTAGAGAAAAAATATTACAAGATAATTGAATAATTCCAATTAAATAAAATGTAACTTTATGCACCTAGACGAAACGGTCTTGAATTTGAAGTTCACCAGCACATTTAGTTGCTTGGAAACCTTCCTAGCGGCTAGTTCCCGTGCGACTAAATGTACTGGTGAATTTCAAATTCAAGGCCATTTCCTCTAGTACAAAATTACATTTTATTTAACTGGAATTATTCAATTATCTTGAAAGATATTTTTCATTAGTATACATTTTCCACTTAAAATTAACGATTTTTAAGCAAATTATACACTGTACAAAGAAGACTGTTACTAACTGTATTTTATGAAGCACCGTGCACATTCATGGGGGACTCTGAGGGTAATGTGCAGACGCAACGGGGGCGGGAGCGATGGCGCGCCGCGCTCGCGAGGCAGTGTCCGGGCGGCGGAACACGGTCCGATGGGCGCAGCTAATTGCGCGCCGACAGCAGTCGACCTCTCGCGCGACCGCGCGTCCGCCCTCGCGTCCTCTCGCGAGCGTCAAAACCGCAGGCCGAACGCGCGCTTCATTTCACTCCAGCCCCGCCTGGCTTCGGGTTGCGGCGAATTCAGAAGATGGGGTCTGTAAGCCTGGCGTACAGCGATCTGCTGCACTTTTGAGTCCTTGCGCATGCGCCAACTCGAAGTGATAGCGGATATACTGCCAACCCGTTGGGTTACAAGTATATCGCTGGCTAATCCATCTCTCGGTCTTTCTGTATATCCCATCTCTGGCGGCAGAGTATGATGCTAACAATGTAGTCCTATCCATAAAGGTCGAATCGGTGACATAAATTTGTAGTATAAATAATTCTCTGTCTCTGTCACTCTCCAATGAGAATCAAGAGAATGTGAAATAATGGGAATTTAGCTCATACTCGGTTGCAATATTTTGGAACTTCTTCCTTGCCGATCTAAACGTTGTGCAAAACCTCTTAGACTTCACCTGCTATTGGTCGAGAGATTGCTCTACGCTACGCTGTCCCTACTCTTTGGAGGATATTCTTAGAGACCGTTTGCTCTGACACGTAGTTTTACGTGCTTTCTTTCATCAATATTAGGCGAATGCCGGAGTAGTGCCGTACTTAACCCTCAACCGGCATAGTTATTGGCATTTACCGGCATAGTTGGTTACCGAAATGGGGCACTGGGATGTCAAAAACCCCATAAAATAATAAAAGATTTTGAGGTTCTTTATGACTTAAATATTTGTATTTTACAAACGTAATGAATATTTTAATTCACAAACATACAGATTTTCATTTCAGAACATGTTTTCACCTCTTTCTATTACTAACTCTTGTTCATTTAGGTTCAGTGTAGTCTGCATATCTGCGCGATCTGTGCTCAAAGCAAACTCCATTTCCCAAATGAAACAAAACCGATATTACATATTAACCAATATATTAATATTTTAAAACCTTTATCTGAATTTATACTTCATAACAAATGGATTAAATTCTCAGAATGCAAAGTGCTTCAAATTAAAAATGCTTACATAAATGGCTTAGTAAGATTTGAAAATTCATTTCAAAATTATAGAAACTGACAATTATCAACAATGAAATGAATCACTACGGTAGATGAAATGATTAAACGAATTTACGTAAAGGTAAGCGGTCAGAGTTGCCAATACATGTTCCAGTAAAACAATATAAACATTGAATGGGGTGTTCTACAGCCAGTGTACCTGTTTAAGGTTAAAAAGGCCACGGATTCACACGATGTATCCTGTCTCATCCTTGTTCCTTTCTCTCCCCTTACTTACGTACACACGTATACACTTCCATGAAGTACACTATTACACATGTCGGGAACCATGTCGTAAGCTTAGAACTTGTTACAGCAAAGGCGGTGCCTTGCTGACGTAGATACATGAAGGGTGAAAACCCAGCAAGCTGCCGTTTAGGTCAGCGCTGGATATTTCATCGGAGGAAGAATAGCACCACCTCCAGGGATATAACATGTACTAAACTTACGAAACAATGCACTAGCGCCCGGAAGATATCCAATCACTCAGCGCTTCTTATGCCGCGGACTGGGTTACTGACCCCGCTGTTGCGCGAATGTTTACAGCAGAGAACGAGATCATGGGCAAGGACAGGGATGTGGGTGGGCAGGAAAATGAAGCAATGGAGTTCAGGGAAACGACAGGTATTTTTCTCCATGTTGCAGGCAGGGAAGGTGAACGGAAGAACGAAGAACGTAACGGAAAATATGAAAGATTGGAGGACTTTTTGGAAGAAATATTTGATAATCGATTGTACTGTAAAGATGATACGACTTAAATTAGAAGAAAACAAAATGGTCATGGCTGTTTTGGTGAATGGGAGAGGCAAGGATGAGAGCGAAATATGTGACATCAGCAAGGAGCCAGAAAGATGGGCTTTAGAGGACAGAAATATTATTGACGAGTGACATTCTCCCGCAGTACAAGTGAATGAGGGAGTGATAGAAGAAATGATTGACTAGTGTTTCCGAGCGCGTCAGCTGATGTCATCAATACTGTAAGTGCGGTGTATACCTCAAGCTTCAGTTTTTATCCAGCAGTGTTCTTTCCTCAGGGGACCCGGAGACGACTTAAGAGTCGGCGGGGTTTTCCCCAACCACGTATCTCCTACCAGCGGAGAGCTCCAGCCGTAACAAGCTCTAAACTTCCGAGAAGTCTGGTAGTGTAGTGCATGTGAATGTAAGTGAGGATACGACAAGGGAAAGGAAGAAAAGATTGCGCGCGGTCCATGACCCGTTTGTTAGGATACTGCTCCAGAATTAGCAATTGTTGATGAAAAATCACGGAAAACTACCGATTAGAGCAGCAGGCCACTAGAATTCTCCACCTGACAGCGACTGAATTCGACCTAGTTACCGGTAGAGTTGGCTCAGGGCATCTACTGATTTTTCTGCACTGTCTCTAAACGGGAGGTCGTAAGTTCGAGTCTCGACGATGGCAGGATTTTCTACACTAGCTTGTCAGATCGAATTGTCACTGTCTGGAGGAGAATTGTAGCGGCCAGCTCCTCCGATCAGTAGTTTTCCGTCATTTCGCTGATCAACACTAGGTGAATGCCGGGGCAGTACCCTAACAAACGGGCCACTGACCGCACGCTATCTTTCCTTTCTCTTCCTTGTCCTATCCTCACCCTTACTTACACATACACCAACATGCATAACACTACCACACATGCCGGGAGACAGGCTGGGAACTTCGAGCTTGTCCCGGCTGGGGTGGTATCCCACTCGTGGGAGATACCCGGTTGCGGAAAACCCCGCTAGTCGGCGGTAGATCGGCGCCGGATCTCGCTATTCAATGGGGAAGACCACCTCCACCTCCCGAGCAAAAACATACACTACACTTACTACACGTATGGGGCTAACTACCTTGGCAGTTGACGCGCCCGGAATCACTAACAATCAATCGACCTGTTTATGTAGCTAGTGTTGAAAATCCTTCCACCTTCGGTCTGTTCAAACATTGGAACCTCTTAGTCAAAAGCACTGTAGTGACATCAGTTGATGCTCTGAGCCACCAAAGCAGTTAGAAGAGAGAGGAAAAGGAGATGGTCGTAAGGTGCAGATGAAAATGCATATGGTGCGTCAAGTAGGGCGTTGTCGAAGAGTGATTCTGGGGTGATATTCACAGAATGGAAGTGAAGGCGACTAACACAGAATACAACTGTGTCGGAGAGGTAAAAAAAATTTGCGTTTGGTGTGATAGAATCAGGGGAAGAACGTAATGAGTTGCGGGGGGGCGGGGGTAGCGGGGAAAGCTGTGGGATGTGACAGCTGCTGACGTTGTTCCGCCCCCGCCATTGATACGACGACAGGCGTCGCTTTTAACATAATTTCATTACAGCCCACAGGCCATTTAGCGTTATGTGGAGTATCAGGGCCTTGTTAACTCTGTAAGTTGGCTGCCACATTAAAGGACAATTATCTCCGGTTCTCTAGTTTCGTTACGCATAATTCACCCGCACGTTAAACGCATCACTATCATGTTCAGCCTATAAAACGTCATACGCACAGTTCCGTCGCTATAGCAACATCGATATTGTCCAACCGCGAGGCACCGGTCGATGAGGGAAATGCTTATGAGTAAAGGCAGTGAAAGTGAGTAAAGGCATTCCAAAGTGCTTTTCTCTGCTACACGTAAATTAACAGTGCAGTTGTGGTAAAACCATGAGGCACAAGATATCACATTAACTGTTCAATTCCATTGTTAACGTCGAGATTTTGTAACTGTTTCAGCGGCTGTCGAAGCGCTGAAGCCTCCGCTTCAGAGGTGCAGCTTATTTATAAACAAAGATTTAGCTTTTGAAAACTACATATTAATGGAAGTGTAGCCTATATCTTATATTTTAATAGAAAAAAATGTTTTTTTTCATAACTTCGAAGAAAGCAAGGTTTTAGGAGCTATTTTTATACTTGACGCAAAACATTAAAAATTGGCTATGATGCAATTATTTCATCAATATTAGGAGCCACTCCACTTCAACCAATTCTCCTTATAACTTTGTAAAATTTTCTGTTCAGTTCTTAAAGACTTTTTTACATTGTTGAGTTTTATTGGATGACAACATGGCTAGTGTGATAAAATCACGTGATAGTCATAGTTCGCAAATATTTATATTACGTGAGTCAGTTCCACCGACCGTTAAAAACAGGGAAAATGCCTTCACTAATCACAACCTTATAGATACGAACAATTTAAATAACGAAATACAGCTATTCATTCAGTGAGAGGCGCGCTTGCGTTGTTCACATACAATTCTCAACCACTTACATATAAGAGGTTGTTTCTCTCCAGGAAATTTAAATGCTGACGTAGCTGTAAGACGTATTGCAATATTTTCTTTTGAAACAAAACATCTCACTCAACCATTTTAGAGAACATTGCAATTAAATCCATAGTTTGCTTTTCGTTTCTGTACAATCGATATTTATTATACTGTCTGATTAAAAAATCTTAATTTTTCAGTTCTTTTAAAAAAATGTTGGACCCCAAATATCTTGTTCTAAATTAGTCGTTTTTCAGAAAATTTGGTTGGAACATTTTTCGAAAATTAGCAATGTTTTCCAAAATAATGAAAAACATGCATATTTGAAAAACCGTCGTTAGAGATACTTTGATGATTATATTTTCACAAACCTAGTAAACAAGAAAACTATGTTGTAAATTTTAACGATGTGAGACTTTTTTTAAAATTATTTTTCTATAATTTTAGAAAAATCAAAGTAGAAATTACGTCATCTTATTTAGTGCTATTATCCGTGCAAAAAGGTTAAATAAAATTTGGTGCTGAGTTTGAGAAAATCTTGTGCAACAGTAAGTCTCCGAACAATTCTTATTAAATATTTACTATTACATAGTGCGTTATGGAACTGCAGCTTATTTTGTATTTTTGATAAATAAAAAACTGTTGTATTGTACAAATACTACTAACAAAGTTATTGCAGTGTTAGTGGAGACTACGTTAGTGTGTTTCAAGTGTTCAACGGGAACACTTTATTTATGTTCATGAGCAGTGCGTATGTGCTATTTTTAATAAATCATTTTCAGCGGTTTTGATCAGCAGTGTTTTTTCTGTTGCAAGCCACTTGTTTACTGTTGTTATTATTATTATTATTATTATTATTCATATTATACATCACGACTAAAGATGTTATGAGTCGGCACAAAATAAAATCTACTCTAGTTTGCAACCAGTTACCTAAGGAGTAGATCTAGGGACTGTCGGTGCCTCTGCAACACTTTGCTTCTCAATATCTTCAGAGTAAAATCATTTTCGTGCAATATGACAATTTTTGAGGTGTACCATTGTTTCTTGCCTCATTGATCCCAAAGTCTTCTATAGATAGCTGAACTTCATTAACATACCTCTAATATGTATGATTCTATGTAAAAGTATTATAATGAGCAATGAACAAGGTCACATTTAAAGAAATTCGAAAGTTGTATAACTATGAATCTAACTTTGAACAAACTTTCATGTATGATCAGGTACTACAAGTGACATATAAATAATTTCGTCCTTCGACAATGATCACTTGTGAACTTACGAAACCCATCAAACGCGGGAAGGACCTACGAGTCGATGTTCCTGAGCGTACAAACTACCTGATCGCTTCAAATTGGGGCACAAGGACGTGCCGTCAGAGTGAAGGACGGAAACAAAGGAAGTTTTGAAAGCGTGGGTGGGAGAGCGCTGTTGACGCTCTTCAGCGCCGTTTACCGAAGCCGCGCTGGCGAAGTCGGAGCCTCGCGACGCGACGCGGCGCCGGAAGGGACCGTCTGGGGCGGAGGCGGGGGTTGGGTTACTGGCGGCACGAGATTGAAGGAATAGAGGGGGATTTTGCTCGAAATTTTTTTTTTATTTGTGTTGGATGTAATTTTTATTTTTATTTGTTGATTAATACTTATAAATAACTTATTTACAGGAGATACTGATTGATTTTCGTTACTATATAAAATTAGTAAGAATTGTATTTGTTAATAGATGTCATCGTTTTATGTGGGGGGGGGGAGCTGGAGTATTTTGATTTTGATTTGATTTATTTCGTCCAAAAACAGTGAAAACTGTATAAGACGTATGGGGGAGAAGATTATTTGCGCATGTTTCCTTAAGTTCCACAATCCCTCCCCAACATTTTAACTATAAATAGGATAGTTGAATCTCAGGTGCCCCACCCCTCATCCTTTCGGTTGATTGGTTAGTGGATTGATTGGTGTCTCCGTGGGCGCCAACTGCTATGGTCATACCGTTAGTGTAGTGTTTTTCTCGAAAGGTGGCGGCATTCCTCTCCTGCTGAATGGTGAGATCCGGCCCCGTCCTAACGTCGGAGATTTGCGCGACATCTCCCCAGCCGGGACAAGCTCTAAGCTCCTCATTGGTCTCCCTCTGCGTGCGTCTGAGCGTGTGCGCGTGTGTGCGCGCGTGCGTGTGGGTGCGCATGGTGGGGTAAAATTGATGAGCGCCGGACCAGCAAAAATGTAATACAATGTTTATGAAGATCTCATCCCGTAGATCAAAGAATTCTCTAGAAACCTATCGTTTAGCAGTTATTAATAACTGTTCATTAACGATATAGATTCAAAACATCCTACCGATTGTAGCGGGTTGAATTTAACATGAACATTTAGTTTTTTATTTTATAGCGCCTTCTAGTGCCATTTTTTTCGATATTTTAATAGTTATTATGCTATTTGAGGCGGAGATGAATCCAACAAAACAGAGATAATTAAAATTGGCCCAGCCGTTCTTGAGTTATAAACGTTGTAACTCACCAAACTTTGTTTTATATATAGATTTCCATTACACTTTCAGGAATATTGAACTCTTTGTTTACAGTAAATAGTTATTTTTTTGTTCCAGAATATGTAAACCTCCCTTATTTCAATAGTCTTCGAAGTTTAAAAGTAAACCATATGAAACAATGTTTTTGGGTCCTCTATGTTCCTTATATTGATTATGTAAAACATTTAGAGCTTTTCTGCAGTGACATCCCACACTTACCTCAATTTTCGGCGAGCACCCTTCCTAACAGAAATTTTAAATTCAAACCATTTTTAACCATAGTGATTCTTGAGGCTTGGATATTTTCTGCATAAATTCTTTGTTTTGTTAATGTTTGAACGATGTCATGCACTTTTTTAAAACATTTGAGTAATTTTTACTTTATATAACACTAAGAGAAGAAAACGTTTTAGTATACCCACATGTATTCCCAGCGTATTGTCATTAGTTTTTCATAACCATGAGTGGCAACCTGTGTTTTGCAATGAGAGGCTTTGTTTTCAGCACGTTTTTTGAAAGTTTAAGCATTGAAAATTCTCTGCTACTAAATTTATCCACCCTTAATAGTATCAGAGACGTTTCTCTAATTTTAAAGAAGAGAATTTTAAATACTGAAGTCTGATCTATAATGAAACTTCGAAACAATATGCGGTAGAATATTTTCTTTCACCGACTCACAGAAGCACAAAGATATTTGGGAGAGGTTTGATTTAAGAGAAAATTGTGGATCTCTTTCTCCTCTCGGTTAACGCCTTTCCTCTAATTATGTCCTATTAGTCCCTTAGTCAAAGTATTATTATAAATACATATAATGTTTGATAAATGATCACGTAAGAATGTCAAAACATTTAAAATTGAAGCGCTTTTCTTCTACACTGTTGAAGTAACAGAATTTTTTTTAAATAAGTATTTCTTGAAT
This sequence comes from Acheta domesticus, assembly GCA_031308135.1. Lineage (NCBI taxonomy): Eukaryota > Metazoa > Arthropoda > Insecta > Orthoptera > Gryllidae > Acheta > Acheta domesticus. The sequence goes on along the minus strand of JAHLJT010004567.1, from coordinate 28,456,323 downwards.
AATGCGTTGAAAGTAATTTGCAATAATAATGAAAACACGCAAGAACAGTTGAAAAGAAATGTATTCATGAAATGTGCTGATAAAACAATTAGAATTCTATATTTTCTTTGATATTAGATTGCTTAACATAGGGCCTAGTAAAAACTTACTGTAAATATACCTAAGAATATCAGCTTCCACTGCAACATCTTTCATTCCCGAGACAGTATACCACAATATTGTACTCCAATGAACATGGCCCCCATGATTCAGAGAACCACCAGCGAATTCAATCCAGATATTCGTTGATGAACGAACGCCAGTGGAGCGCCGGTCCGTTGTCTGTCAGCTGGCGCGCGACGCTTCTGCTCCCGCGTCACCTGCCCGTGTTCGCTCGCAAATCCCGTCCCTCTTTCACCGCACATCGGCAGCAGATGCAGGACCGCTTGATGTCGCCGACGCGCATGACGAGGGCCGATGCGCTCTCGACAACACGCCACCGGCGCCAGCCTCCACCCCCACACCCAATCCTTGCGTCGCTGTCTGCCGCCGATCGTTACCGCCTCCACCATCGCCAACTACCGCCTGCCGTCACCTGTTGTCATGCGCCACCCGTCAGTCGGTACTAACAGACGCTACCCGCCACCTGCCGCTGCACGCCGGCTCTCATGGTTACCCGCTAGAATCTTCCGCCACAACCCACCGCCATTACCCGCCTCTAGCACCCGCCGGTAACACCTGACATTAGCACCCGCCGCAAGCACCCTCCACAAGCACCCAGCGCTACTCCCTGCCGCTACTAGCCGCCGCTACTGTCCGCCGTTACTACCCGCCGTTACTACCCGCCGCTACTATCTGCCTCTTCTAGCCGCCGCTACTAGCCGCCGCTACTGTCCGCCGGTACTGTCCGCCGCTACTAGCCTCCGCTACCAGCGGACGCTACTAGCCGCTGCTACTAGCCGCCGCAACTAGCCGCTGCAACTAGCCGTTGCTACTATGTTACTAGTCGTTTCTCATACCTGCCACCCCCCCACCCCCATCCGTTGCTTTCATATCACAACCCTCTACCGTCAATTTCCCCGCTCCCGCACACGAGTAATCCTGCCTTTCCCTTTTGTGCGTCCACGTCACCCTCAACTGCAGCGCTTACCTTCAAGTCGCTAGCAGGGATTTACTCATCGAGGTATCTGCCACCAGCAGGGGACCGCGCCAGACGGAACAAGTTCTAAGCCCCCAACCGGACTCCCGACATGTGTGGTAGTGCAGTGTGTATGAGTGTGTGTGTGTGTGTGTGTGTGTGTGTATCATGGCAGAGAATAGTACAACGAAGTGGAAGGAAAGATCGTGCGCGGTCCGTGGCCTGTTTGTTAAGGTACTGCTCCGGCATTCGTCTGATATTGATCAGAGGAACCACGGAAAACTACCGATCAGAGCAGCCGGCCGTTAAAATTATCCTACAGTCAACGCCCGAATTCGACATAGCTCTCTGGCTAGTGTCGAAAATCCTGCCACCGATGGGACTCGAACGCAAGACCTCCCACTCAGAGACACTGCAGTGACATCAGTTGATCCCCTCAGCCACCTCTCGTGGTCGTGGGCGTTGGCGATGGAATCGGCTCCTCGCTGGGACTGCGGGGGTGGGGCCGGAGGCGGGGAGCCGCCCCTTGACACGCCGCCGAGTGCGCCAACACGCACCGCCGCCCCCGCCCGTTGCACGTCGACGCCGTCGTTGGGGCCCGCGGTGAGCGCGGGGCCGGGAGTCGCCCTTCGGATCGCAGCGCTCCCCCGGTGGCGCCTGTCCTCTCGCAATGACCATCGAGCGGCGGAGGTCAGGCTCCTTTCCACGTGAAAGGAATCGAGAGGACGCGCTCACGGAGGGGCGCAACAAATGGTATTTTCTGGAGAAAAAAGTGTCCGACCTACACAACACTGAGAAAGCGGAATAGAAATTTGGGTCTTTAACGTACATATTGTTAGAAATATTATGGAATGATTCTTGAGATTCCATAATATTATTAATAGAGGTCAAGAAATCAAGCACGTGATTGTTAGAAATATTTTTAATAATAATTTGTAATGCAATACATTTTAATAATAGTTCAGTAATAAAATCTGAAGCTTTGTTTTATCACAAATATTATTTTATTATTGACAACATATACCTATTGTCATTTTTACCAAATTAGGTTTTTGACTTTTCATTTTTAATTTATCGTCGTTTTGTACGTATAAACGAAGAAATATACTTAGTATAGAGAAAGTTCTGTAATGTTGCGTAAAATCTATTTCGAGATTTCAACGTAAATATTGAGGGTCATCTGAAACGATTTTTTTTTCAAAAGGACTCTCCGTTCGTCTGTCGGCGTTGGTCTACCACGTAATGGATCTTGTGTTGCATGTTTTCTTATTTTTGTGGAAATTATTTGTGTTTAGGCATACGTGTGGTGAGGGTGTCTCAGATGGTAGGCGTATGTGCATTTGAATCAGTGTTTGAAAAAAACGAAACCAAAAAGGAACTAAAGGTGTTATGCGAGTGATTTCATATCTCTTGTTCTGTGGGCTGCTCTGGTGCATCGCTCTCCAGGCGGATCCCGTCCTCCCGAAGGACAGTTAGGCGACGATCTCATTGAAGCCGATTTTGGCTTAAATTTCTGTCTGCCGTCGTCGACGTCGTCGATGTGACCTTCCTATATGCCGAATGACCCCTTCCATCGTCGCCGAACGAACACCTGTTTCGTTTGGTTTCGTCCGTCCGACATCGGCCGGCCGAAATTTCGGCCAAAATCGGCTCCACTGTGACAGCCACTTTAGAGGTAGGAACGCCTGCTACCCGTTGGCTACACTCTTCGGTCCACCGCACCCTTGACCTTGCCATATACTAGATAGAGATGTCTATGTTTTCAAAACATCGATGTTTTATAGAAACTTCGATGTTTTAAACATCGATGTATTAACTACGATTTTTTTAACATCAATGGTTTGTGATAGTGTTTTTTCTTACATGTAATTTTTTGAATATCTCTCACATGTAGTTAATATTTATATTACCGACGTTGTTTACACACTATTGCATTTGTGAATGGAATTGATTCTAATGATTACCAATGAAATTTCTCGAACACTAAAAGTTTTTTTTGATTTTGAGCTCAAAATTGCGCATTTTCAGAAAGTTGAAATGTTTTCTCAAGAACAGCTTCAAAGTTTTCAACGAAAATTTGCATGAATGATCAAGGTTTACTCTTCTATAATATTGTTAATGTCATATTTCAGTTCTACTATCAGGGAAATGAAAAAGTGTAAAAAATGTCCTGTAGATGGCAATTGTTGGCAGACAGGAAGAGAGTGGGGCAAAACCGAAAAGTTAGCACAGACTAAAAAGATTAGAAAATTAACATGTTCAAGAAAGCCTGTGCTATTCTGTAGCACCAGCAGTTTTCACAATGTTTGGGAAAATCAGAGATAATTAGTATCGAAGTTTGCTCCTTGTGATTACCTTGGACAATGTTAATGTATTGATAGTGCAGTTGTGTCATCAGATGTTAAGACTTTATTGAAGGAGTTTGGTACATTTATTTTGGCACTTACACTATTTTAATGGAAAATTTGTTTTCAGGTGTGAAAACTAAAAATAAACTCTTCCGAAAAGTTATTTTCCTCAACATTTTGCACCATTTATAAAATTAACGGGGAATGAAAATAAAAATTCATGAGTTCTGATCATTGTAATCTTTGCCGTCGTAACCCACCGTCGTCGTTTCAAATTTCAATTTAAAGAACAATCAAACATAAAATGTAGTTTTTGTGCAAAGTAGTATCAAAGAAACAAGTATAAAATCGTCGCCACGAATTCTGTCTTAATCGCCTGAAAAAAATATTAAAACTCCGGAAATTTGAAAAATGTATAGAATTGTTTTTACTTTCTCGCCTTATTGTAATCGTCCGCCGGAACTCTGCGATTCTTCGACAGAAAGACTCGTATTGACAGGCCCTGTGGTAACAAAAAAAGAGGATACATCTGTATCTATTTGTAATAAATAAAATTACTTAATCTTAGTCCCGAAAAATCTAATGAAGGCAAAACGTCTGTCCGTCCGTGTTGCTGTCTGACCGTCTGTGGTCAACGCTTGCGCCTAAACCGTCCAGGCGATTTTCTCGAAAATTGATATTCCACAATCGATTTAAATAAATTCGAGGGGACATTAACATTGCCATGTATTTATGTTCATTAACGTAAATATTAATTAATGTAAGCCGAAATAAAACTAGTGATTCTAGAAAAGCGTGTACTTTCTCACATTATTTATAACTGCTCCGCTACATTATATTATTGATAAACCTGCAAAAGAGTTTTCAAGAAGCAAAAGTTTTCTTTTCAGCTCCGAGACCTTAACTCAACCTCAGAGTTGACGTACAGTCGCTCATATCACAGCTCCATGAAAGCCCCGTAAGGATGCAACTCGAGCAGACGCATAAAAATCTAAAAATCTAAATCACTCCTGCAATTTTCAAAAAATCTGAAATTTCACGAATATAGAACCTGCACCATTCTCTTAAGCGTCCTTTATGCTATCGGAAGACAAAGTTTAGTTTCGAAATTCAGTGCTATTTTTGAGAAAATTTTGAAAATGTTTTTGAATCTTCATGTAAAGTACCATCATATATCAAGATGTCCGTTTCAAACTCCGAAAGACTCGAGTTCGTTCAGATCAATCAGAGAAGATAAAGTTTGGAGAAAATCGGCTGAATGGTCCAATGTTTGAAATTATATATTATTTAATTACAATAAAAATGTAATTACATGACATTTTTTTTACCCCTTCCTTCTATCTCAATTTTGTTCACTAAACTGATTGTAAACATATAATGATTATTAGAGACCGGAAAAATAGTATGAAATGTCAAAATATGTGCATAAATATCTAATGAAAACGGTAAGAATATGTAAAATCAGTTAGAATATGTAATATTAAAATACACTTATAATAAAATACACAATTATAAACACGAAATGATATTTATAAAATATTTCCTAAACAAATTTTAAAAAATAATACAACATTTTAAAAATAATTTGGAGAGCATACGTTGATTCTCACTTTGCATCATACAACTATCCCGTCAGTAATAAAATCTTTATCTATTGCTATCTAGGACCGTAGTTTACCTGCCAAACTAGACACAAAAGAAGGCGATCTTTACGACCGGCAAACAATCACCGGATCGTGCATTTCATTCAAGGCGATCGCCAAAGTTTCTCGGAAATTAAAGTTAAAGGTAACGAAAAGCGGCGTTAGTGATACTTTTCAGACCTAAATGTGAAAATTATCTCAGTTACTGATGCGCAATTCCCACCACTGAGATAACTGAAGCAGGCGCGCCGGACTGTGAGAACATCTGACCGTGTCTAAACGTAGCGTATATCGAGTAGCGACAGCACGCAATAATAATGTAGAAAAAATGGTGTTTTTTCTAAAACTAGCAAAATATGTAAAATATATAATACAGTACTAAATATGTAAAAATATGTAGCTGAAAAATTGGATATTTTGTTTTGAGAGCAAAGATTCGTTAAAATTACAATTTTGAGAACGGTAAGTAGAAAAACAATAAATATGTAATTACATAAAAATCCGGTCTCTAATGATTATAAATTATATTTGAACTCTTTGATGCGAAATAACTCCAAACGCAGAAGAAAATAATTTTTTAATAGAAAGTAACGTAAATTTCCACGTTCGGTCTACAAAAGCACAATATATATCTTTCTATCTATACGTTTATCAAACAAGTTTTGAGGAGAAATGTTGAAGACGGGATATTCTCTACAAAAGAAAAATAACTTTTTTCTAGGGACAACTGTTCTTATTATATTTCAAAAACACTTAGAAAATGTGCATTTTTTAAAAACTTTGTGTCTCGTAAGTCAGGTTTTAGTGTTATCCAATCGAGGTGCCACTTTGCTAACATCAGTTTTACAGTAATTGGCTACGTTTTAGGTTCCCGTCAAAGAAATTTTGGAAGTCAATTTCTTGCAACCACTAAATGTCCATTATAATTACCTAGTAAATATGTAGTAGTCATATTTAGGATCAATAAACTGGATGCCCCTTGTCGTGTTATATTTAGGGTCTTTTTTTATACATTGAATGCACTTATAGATGGTTAGTGTCTTATAGAGGGTGTACTTACTATCTAACCTTATAAACTATACTGACAATCTACTCTTAATTCTAGTGTTATATCTACTACATAATTCTACATATACACATATTTACTTTGCTTAATAATCTGAAACATATTATAAAAGAACACTAACTCACAAAACATAGATACTTGTATTCTTGAAGTCTTCTTTGTGCGACACTAATATTCGCCAACAATCAGCCCGTCAGAGTCCATGTCTGTTGTTTTCATCGTGGAGAGTACAAGTTGTGTATCCGGCGGCTCTGCCCGGGCATCGTTCTTCGAGCTTTCTCGCAGCCAAAGCCTCCGCCATCTTGCTCCCCATTCCCTTCCCCCCCCCAATCCCACCCCCGCATTCGTCCTTTGCGAGCACGCTTCCGCTCGCTTGCCGTCGCCCGCTCCCCCCCCCCCGCCCGCCGGGCGTTTGTTATTGCGGTCACACGCGCACAATCTTTCACCGCAGAGTGCGGCAATTCTTTTCAATTCCCCATCGTATTTTGATCACGTACTGTTGTCTCGACCGCTTCTGTCCTTTCTTTGCTGTTCTAATTACTTGAGTCGCCGCGCGCCACCGCGCTGCCCTCTTTCGCGACCTCTGTGCCGCGGCCGGCGCGTTGACCTTCAAGCGAAGAAGATGCTGCGGAGGAGCTCTGAGGCTGACGAACCCGGAGGTGATTGTTCCGATTCAGTGATTCATACATTGGTAGTGATTCCGAGCGCGTAATCTTCTACGGTTATTAGTCCCGTAATTGTAGTACATGTTCCCCCCCTCGGCGGTGAATTCACACGCTGGATGGCGGGATCCGCCGCCGACCTACCGTCGACTATAGTGCGATTTTTTAAACTCTGCCTGTCAAGTCCCTACGGCCACTATGGAATATCACACGACATTTCGCGTCTTTCTCAGTCATGCCGGTAGAAGTCGCACGATAGCAAGCATCGCTTGATGTGGTCGCAATCATGCGAAATCTAGCGTCACGACAGAGAAATATGCAAAATACCGTGACATATTTCATCGTGAAGACGGGTCTTGAGAGGCGAAGTTAGAAAAATCACAGTGTAGCGGGGTTTTTACACAACTGGATATCTCTCACCAGTGGGGCACCGCGCGCCCCAGCCGGGAAAGGCTGTAAGCTCCCGACTTGTCTCCCAGCTTGTTGGGTAGCGTAGTTTTTGTTAGTGTGTATGTGTAAGTAAGAGGTGAGGATAGGACATGTAAGAGGAAGGAAAGATCGCATGGTCCGTGGCCCGTTTGTTAGGGTACTGCTCCGTCATTTGCCTGGTGTTGATCGGAGAAACCACGGAAAACTACCGGTCAGAGCAACCGGCCGCTAAAATTATCCTCCAGACAGGGCCTGAATTCGACGTAGCTATCAATGACGAAAAACCTGCAACCATCGAGACCTCCCGGCCAGAAGCACTGCAGTGACATCAATTAATGCCCTGAGCCCCCTCTCCCGCTGGGATTGCTCCGAGCTCGAGCAGAAGCACATGCGGCAAAATACGAATCTGGGAAAACGCCGTAACAATTGCTTTAATATGTGGCTAAGAAATATGTAATTAGACATAAGATTGCACTGTTAAATGTAACTTTCCTGACTATACATCCACACGATTTGCTACCAAACCAAATATGTCACATTTCTTACTAAGCCAAACATACACGATTCTGACAACCAACCCTAGCAGACCATCCCAGATAGTAGACCACCCAGTTCCCCGTGCCAGGGACGGAAACGCTGAGAGGTGTAAAACAATTTTAAGGCACAAGTATACATAGTAGTTAGACGGTGATTAGAAATAAGGTGATGTTATTTAGTATTTAAGAAATGGTGTATGTAGATAACTTAAAACATCGAATTTACGACGGAGATATAAAGACGATGATGAATGAATGAACGTTTTGTAGATGAACCAGTGTTGGTAGAACGTTAAACATGAGTTCTGAGATGAGAACAATAGTGAAAAGTGAGTATTTGAAAAGGTGAAAAAGGAGGTATTAATACAATCCTCTTTTGTGCAAATGCTGCTAAGTTCTCTGAGACGTCGGAAAGCTATGTCATTTTAAGTGTCTGAAAGATGACTGCTACACAATGATGATAAATTGTACTTTAAATTATTTCGTTTTCTTAAAAGAAGAGCCTAGTGATAAACATTTTACCAAACAAATAGTGTTAATAAAATAGAAATAGTTGCATAAGAGAATTCACATCCAATGCGACAACAGGGAACCAGGAGCCTTGACATGAGTAAAAACGATTGGGGAATATTAAGTTTGAAAAAAATCGGCAGAACGGTTTAGGCGCTAGCGTTGACCACAGACGGACGTTATGCCGTCAATCGATTTTGCAGTATGAAGAAGCAATTAAACATGGATTTTGAATACACCACGAGATAGAGGATTTTTTTTCTCTGAATTTAGTCACAGGTTTTATCAACTTTTTCCTTACCAGACCCCAGCTATATGAGTTTTTCTGGCGAAAATTCGCCTTTTTCCGACGCCCGATTACATAACTTTCTCTTCCTACGAAGTATTCGTATGGCGAGAAAGTAAAAACAACAGAAGAAGAGTCTTGGAGAGCTTATCGGAGGAGGTAGTGAATTCGGAGATGAAGACGAGAACTGCGAAGACAGTTGCGGCAGCGTGGTTTGGAGCGAGGACCGAAGCGGGGGCGAGGCCGGGGGTGGGGGCGGGGGCGGGGGCGGTAGCGGCGATATTTCGGCCGGCGGAAGAGCGCACGCCGTCCGCCGCGGCATCTAAGCGACCGTGAAAATAAATGTCCGAGCTACGAAGCCGGGGAAAAAGGGCGGGTTTTCTCTCTGCGTTGGTATGCCGCACCCCGACGGACGTAAAGTCCTAAAAATAATAGAGATGGTTCTCCTACTACAAATGGTACATGTAAAGCTGCGGGACGAAGTACATGTATTCTTTTCATTTTGAATTAGGTCCTTAAGAGCGACAAAAGGCGCATCAGTACATTGTGATTTGTATTTCTTTTTTCACTACTTTACAGATATAAGGAGAGTTTGGAAAACTTGCAAAAAAGGATCCACAGAATGCTTTAGACCAAATTGATATCTTCCTTCTGCGCATTTAATTGTAGTATTAGTTAATATTCTAATGCTGAACAATGCTGTTTAATTTATAGTAAAAATTGTTCCTCGTTAACATCCTAGTATCTTTCAGAATGCTTATCTTTAATTATGACGATAAATGTAATTGAAATACGGACATTACTTTGGTATTACTTTTAAAATGTCGCATTAGTGTAAACAATGTTACAAATAATATCGCCAATACAACACACGGAGATGCGAATGCAAAAACTATCAATTTTTGTTTGATAAATAAAGGAAATCGTGATAAATTTTGATAATAGAAATGTTCACTCTATGCATCGACATTATGATCAAGGGAACATCTTTCTTTCTTTCGTCTTTTTTCAAGTTTATTAACTTTAAAATTCCAGAAAAACATTTTGTCCAAAAAAGTTTCTATCTTATTTAAATATTAATTCACTTGATACTAATATATACATTTTTATTTCCCGTATACGTTGTAATCAATTTAAACTTTCTTACAAGAAACTCATTTATTTTGCTTACTTCTCAAGTGAGTTGGTCAGCAACCTTACATATAAAATTTTAAATGATAGCATACAATATTCACATTTTATTCATGACCTGGTGATTAAATTTTACCATTTGAGGTTTTCCAAAGTGAAAATGAAGAAATTTTGCATTATAAGTTATTGTAAAATTATTCTGAAAATTTATTTTCGGTTTCTGGTGCGTTTTCTATTTTTCCACACTAACAAACCGTGCACGTAGTTCAATATTTTCATATTGCAGCTCTGACATATGAAAGGGTTTGAAGGTTGTTGGGGATTCATTATTCGGCAGCATTATACCGTTCGGGAACGATGCATTTCTAGAAAAGCGCATCCTTCAAAACTCATAATTTGCCGCAGAAAGCATTGCATCAACGCAATGGAAGACGCCAAACTTTCGATTGATTCTGGCGCCCCGACCTGCTGAATCGTCGAATTCGAATCCTACCCTGGTCGCCCGTCATACGACGAGGTCGTTTTGCTCGCCTTGCCTGCATCCTTGTGCCAAATCCCGAGCTCCATGCTAGACGTGCGCCGAACACATTTCTTCGAGTAACCGCCGTTGGGTAAATACTCCGAAAATTCCTTCGATTCCCGGCGCTTTTTCTTGATTTACCTCTGGAGCGTTCAATTCATCAGCGGCTGCTATTTCTTGCTGGCGCCGCCTCTAGCCGTCTCGGGAAGCTTAGCCATTTGTCATGTTCCTATTCTTCCACACGGTCGCTCGGATGTTACTTTGTATTTGGCCCTCCCACGGCCCGCCATGTTCCCCCGGAAATGCGTCGATTGGGCGCGAGGAGGGATGAGTAATTTAATCACTCTGCTTCGTATAGTCCCAATTCTCCCACAGCTTTACGAGCAAGAACATTATGAAATATTAATACTTCCTTTTCATACAGTGGTCTCCTCTTAAGTTGCAAGACAAGCTTCCTTTTAGTAGCTGCTTTTTTTTGGGCGTAGGTTATAAAGCCACGTAATTTATGATGTACTGAGCCGGCGAACAAAACAAGTCTCGAGCAAACTCCTCTGAAATGCGCGTTGCATTCTGATTGCAACGTCGCCTGCCTCTAATTACATCCGCCGCCGCAGAAATGGGAGGAGAAGATACCGACAGGCGGCGCCACTGTGATGGCAAATGTGCCCTTTTTGAACTTTGGTGATGGAGAAGTCCGACAGGCGCCAAGACTACATATGTGGGAAGAAGCTCTCGATGGTATCGAAAGTATTCTTCATACTTGTGAAATTTGGGTTCGATTCTCGAGGTGTTATATTGAATTTCATCCGTCAATCATTGCACGGACTTTTGATAACAATCTTGTTCTACCGGTGCACATACAAACATATGAACACACAAGCGCGCACACATACACACACACGCGCGCGCACTAACACTAACATTAAAACAAACATTTATTTGCCCTGAAAAATTCAATATTAACTGTCTTTGCTAATTACTCTAATAGACATAGCTCAAGTACTGCTTTACTATTGAAGTTTATGTTCACAATATTCTCTGTATGGCAACACTTTTAAAATTAATAAAACGCATTGACGAATGAAAAATTTCAAGATGTCTTGGAGTAACAATTCTGTGGACAAACACGTCTCTGAACGAACTGAATAATTCGTATAATTAATTCAGAAGTTTTGGTATCGACTCTTTTCTAGTATGTAGAGATCGTTGATACAAAAATTGTAGAGTACCTTCGGGAAACCTACGGTCTTCTTAATCATTACTAGATTGTGAGCGAATTAAACGATATTAAACAATGCTTGAATCGGATAATTAATTGAAAAGTTTTAGTCTCTACCGTTTTCTGGTATCTAGAGATCGTTGTTACAAAAATTGCAGAGTAGCTTCGGGAAAGCTATGGTCTTCCCAGTCATTACTAAGTTGTTAGCGATTTAAAGACTTACAAGTTCTGATCATCCCTAATTCTTAATAATTTATTCTTAGTGAGTATTCTGTGTATATATACATTCTTTACAGAATAATTCGGTCCGTACACAGTAAAACGTAATTATTACGTTTTATTTTGACCAGCAACAAATATTTAGTTTTCCTGCTAATATTTACTCATTGTGGGGTAGCTAAGACTATTTAAGAAAACTTATATTAAGTGCATTGTACTCGTATGCTTTGGTTTAATAACCGTTCTTTCTTAACATCCCATTATTCAACTGTCTGGACATTCGCGAAGAGGGAAGAAGACTTTTTTTCAAATATATGAGTCCTCCAGGGAAGCCCATGTTGCTAATTTCTTTCGCTTAATTAACTCTCCCAGAAGACCCGCCCTCACAGTTCAGCTCGGAAAAGCAATTAAATTTATTTTTAAATGTTGCGGAAAAGTGACGAAGGGTTCTTCTAAAAATTTTTCCTTTCTATAAATCATCGCCAGTTTTGAGTCTCCTCCAGAGAGATGTTGCAGTTCGCCCAACGAGGTCGGAGACATTGCGGCGTGAATTTTTTGCAATAATTCAGCCTCCTTTCTCTGAATAGCCGTTCTCCCCTTGTGGACTTGGCATTTTGTCCCATATTTACGACGGTGGGGAGCCTAGAATTCATTGAGACGGAGGTTCCAAATTACCAAATTGTGTGAGAGGAGAGATAGGCGAATCCTTTGAACGCGGCCAACGTGGAGGCTGGCCGGCGTCTGTTGGATCTGTCAGCTGGGCGCCGCATCTGGGAACTGGGGCCGGGTTGCCCCTCGCTCCGACATCCAGCATCTTGCGAGGAATTAGCCGCATTTATTTGCTTGGACCTCCCACGTTCTGCTCGGACAGCCAGGCAAAGCACCAGCTCCTCGATTTTTGTGCCAGAATTTGCTAGTGACACAAGGCTGATATTAAAACAAATATGCCTCGAGTATAGTGTGATAAGTTTTTGAAAAATCTGTAATATTTGTTTAATTAATTCTGTATGAGATGTCTCTGAATTCTGACATACGTAATATGTATGCTACTAGTTCCTTATATTGGCAATACATCAATAAAATAATATTTATCAAGTAGCCAAAAAGTGTGTGCAAGTTGGTTAATGTGCCGGACAGCGTTGTTTCATAAAGACTAAGAATTACGTAATGTTCTTTTGAACACTTATAATACAAATTTTCATCTAATTAAATCGTCTTTTTAACTTTTTGACATGTATTTGTAATGGTAAGACTATACGATTAATGTTACCGTAATGAATTACCGGTGAATCGTCGGTTTTTAAACGGAAGAGCTGTCTTACAATTTAGACTACTAGAAACAATGTTAATATATTTATCTAAATTGGAAATATTTTCGAAATTTACACTGATCAAATTTTACACACATCAAATTTGCTAACTGATGCTATAACTGAGGATTAATTAATTAAGAAAATTACAGCAATTTAAGCGAATACAAAAATATTAATATTTTGAGTTCTTGGTGGAAAAGAGGAAACGTGCAAGTTCCACAGTCAATTACATTTCATACCTTCCTTCATTCCTTTCTTTCTTTCTTTTCGTTCGTGCAGTCAAATACTCTGGAATAGTTTTTTAGTGAACTAATACTCTGGAATAGTTTCTTGTATTTTGTATTAAGTTTGGGTTTTTCAGTTTGCGTGTAGAGTAATTTACTCAAACCTTTCGAAACTTTACTCTGCTTCGCGTAATTTCTTCCAATGAGTTATTAACATATAATTAACATATACCGAGAATTTCTCATTTTAAATTGGCTACATTTTTGATTTTTATTTTTTATCTTAATAATGTAAGTTTCTTAAAAAAGAAAAATGTTTATTTTCATATTACTAATTGTTTTATTTTATTTGTATCACAATATATCAATACATTTCTAATTCACTTGTGCGTGTACAGAGTATGCGGGTGTCGTGAGACATTTCTCCCAATGTAATCCGGAGCCTCCAAATATCTTCAAAAATATTTCATCGTACGGTTACAAGGCTAGATGAACATTCTTATGTCATTGTAAAGCCCTGAGGATTAAGTACAAAACTTTAAACTCGTTTACCAGAAGTCGAATGAATACATTGCTTAACTAATATTACATTATCTCCATACGCAATTAAAAGCATGGCTGCGTACGAAGGATTAGGTTTTACTTTTGTAGTGATGAAATATTTTGCTTATACTCTAAAACTATGGTCATCAATGATAATAGGGCCACGGATGAATATATGTGCAATAATATTTCAATAACACTTGACAATAAATTAAATGAATATAAACCAATTCAGTACAATTACTTGAATATTATGTGTTCTAATACTAGAAGCTACTTAAACGGGTTAGAAACGAAATATCAGAATTCTTCTCCACGAAGGTGGGTTTTAAACTATTGTGCGGAAGCGTGCTGCGCTTGTAAAGCCGGTAATTTCAGCGGCTTCTCATTGATCCCCATCACCCCTGATGAGCCAGATGAGGACGCACATCAGCGGTGCAGTATTCACACGCAAACAACTGCCCGGCGCACATCAAAGCGAAGCCAAGGGTCGCTATCGCCCCGCGGATGCAAGGCCCCGCGCGCAGAGGAGCCAGCCGGGCGGGCGATCGCCTGCACCAAGGCACTGAGAGAGGTGCGCCGGCCGGTCCAGACCGCGGCCCGGCCCCTCGACTCCGTACAGCCCTCCATCGCGCTTTATCCTCAATAATCCAACCCCGACGCCCTACCACGTCAAGCTGTCCTCACTGCGCCGTCCTCACCCACTCCGCTCGCATCGCTCGAGCACTCTTTCTGCGCCCGCGCCCTCGCTGTACGTGCTGTTCGTGCTTTGACACGCCCAGGGTCCACGGTTAGTGCCCGCCAATAATTGCGTACGTCTCTCACCCCTCTCCCTCGCCCTCTCAACACCCTCCCTCTCCCCTCACCCCCTCTCCTTCCCCTCTCCCCCCCTCCCCTTCCCCCCCTCCCCCTCTCTCCCCTCTCCCTCCCACTCCCCCTCTCCCTCCCACTCACTCCCCTCTACCTCCCCCCTCTCCCCCTCTCCCTCTCTCCCCCTCTCTCCCTCTCTCACCCTCTTTCCCATCTCTCTCCCTCTCTCTTTTCCTTCCCCCTCTCCCCCTCACGCTCTCTCGATTCTGCAGGGGATACAGGGAGCTTGACCACAACTTACAACAAAAGCTATAATATAAAGTCATCATTGATTTAGTCCGATGAAGCTGTAAATTATTACATCAGCGAGGAAGTGGGGTTTAATTGATACAACTTTCAATGTCCATAGAACTGGAACTGGACATACAACTGGAAATGCGATTCCCGTTTCATGTAGTTAAAATTGAACGTGGTTCAAAATATTATGTTCTTAATATTTTCATTGAATTTGATTTAAGAAATAATGTTAAACATTTGTAAGAAAGGTCAAAAGCTCCAAATATGACTAGTAGAATATATGAAAAAGGAGAGAGATTTCTCTCTATGAAACATTTCAAAGTTTTTCAACAGAAAAATATTTCAAATGTTAATAGTTTTGAATCACACTGAAAATGGAATGCGATGTAAGCTTAGAGAAATCGCACAACATTTATGTCTAACGCGAGAGAATGAAAAATGTAGTTTTGAAAATTTAATCAAATCTGACCATTGCCATTGTATCTTCGAAAAATACAGGTCATAAATTATAACAAAAACTTATTTCATACAATTGCAACTATTTTCTTTGTATTCAACATATTCTTACATCTCATTTGAAAAGTCATGAAATGAATTCACATGAAAAAAAAATTAGATGGACAAACTTTTCTTCGTAAATAGTGAAGTCTCAATTTGACATCTATTTTTTCTCGTATTTTATTTAAATATATGTTATATATGTGTGTGGGAGAGATTTTATACATAAAATTTCCAAATATTTATTACTAAAATGAAGATAACCTCTATAAAAATTAATATTTTTGGAGAACATAAGGATTGAAGAAATTTTAAACGTTATGTCAATGGAATTGCTTACTTTTTCGCATTTTTACTCAAATATTTAATTATATGCATTCAGTGCCCCAGAGATCTTCAGTTGTATTGCCTCGGTAAATATACTCATTCACTGTCACTTCTTTTGTTGCTGTGCCATCTCCGCGGCTATCTTTACTTATTCTTCAGTCTCGGTCACGGTGGACATTTTCATTTCCTCTACGACTAGCCCCTCTGTCATCTCTCCCTCCGGCTTAGCCACCACACATTTATCTTCTGTTATTCACTCTAACAATACATCATTTGATGTATCCCTCTCCCAATTCACCCAAATTTCTTCCACAATCTCACTTCATCTACCAGCATTCTAGCTATTTTTCCCTCTGCCATTTCTTCCACAATTCCTTTTCTTCTATATCCTCTGTCCCTTTGCCCTGTTCACATCTCTTTCTCTCTCTCTCTTTATCATTCTCTCCCTTTCTCCCCTTTTCTCTCTCTTTCTCCCCTTTTTCTCTCTTTTTCTCCCCATTACTCTCTTTTTCTCCCCATTACTCTCTTTTCTCCCCATTACTCTCTTTTCTCCCCATTTCTCTCTTTTTCTCTCCTTTCCTCTCTTTTCTGCCCGTTCCTCTCTTTTATCCCCGTCCCTCTCTTTTCTCGCTTTTCCCCCTTTTCTCTCTCTTTTCTTCCCTTTTCCCCCTTTTCTCTCTCTTTTCTTCCCTTTTCCTTCCTTTTCTCTCTTTCACTTTTTCTCTCTTTCACTTTTCTCTCTTCCTTCCTACTAATTCTTTCTCTCTACCTCAGTCTTTCTTCCTACTCATTTTTTTCTCTCTACCTCGTTATTTCTCCCTGTTCATTCTTTCTGTCTACCTCTTTATTCTCTCTTCTTTTTTTCCCCTCTACATCATTTTTTCTATCATCTTTTTTCTCTCCATATCTTTCTCTCTTCCTCATTCTTTCTCCCATCGTTCGGTATTTCCTTCTCGTATTCGGTAATTTGAAGCTTCCTCCCCGTCCTCCTCCGCCTCCCGTGACCCGCGCCGTCCTCGTGGGCGGGTGGGGGTGGGGGGTGGGGCGGCCGTCGATGCGGACGGCCATCGCTCTTGCGCGGCTGAACAGCGCCCGTTGCGCGCGGCGGCGGCGGCGCTGCGGAGTGGCTGCTGGCGGGGCTATCGCGCCCCACGCTCAACTGCTCTCCAGAGATCGCGGCGCTCTACCCGCAATTCCACCGCTCCGCCCGCCGCTCCCTTTGACTCCCTTCCGCTACGCGGAGCTCATGGTGACCTCGGTCCCTAATTAATTGAATAATGGCATGCTGACTCCGGCTTGCAATTCTGTTTCTCCGTATCAGCTCTCTGGGGCCTCCGATGAGCCAGGTAGCGACAAATCATCGCGTTGGAGGGCTTTTGTTTGAGAGAATTGTGGTGCTTGCACGGTAATTGCACTCTTTTCGATGGACGTATCGTGATTTTTTCTCCCTGTGGATGGAAAGCTTATAATTTAGTATTAGCTGAAGCCCTGCAATTACATCGCACAAAGGGAAAAGATATAGAAACGTTACCATGAACAAAAACTTTATATACAAGTGAACTGTATATAACTTGTAAACTGCAAGGAAAATTGAAAATTCCAAAAATGTTGAATGTCAGAGCGTATTCTCAAAAACGAACGAAATGAGGAAAGTTTAAAAATTTTGAAACAATAAATAACTATTCATTGTGAACACGGAGTTAATATGTTTCTGGAAATAAAAATGAAATGTTCGACCACTTTTACGAATATGTAAATATGAAGCATATCATACGTTGATAATGAACATAACATCCGTTTCTTTGTAGCATACCTTATTTGGTACAAATGAGTGACATGAATGCCATCAATAATTTTATTCTAATAGGAATATTTTTCTTGAGGAACTCCAATTTCCTTTAAATCAGTTTTTTAAAATAGTCCTAGAATGGATTCAAGAATACGATGTCCGAGAATGACCAGTGGTTTACTACAAAGTATTTGTATTACAGTTTTACTTGAGGGTCACCAATTCTGTCCTAATGTTAGACCTATAGTTAGAGCTACAGTCAAAGCTCCGATGAGGTATTGTCGCAAAATAAACATTTAGCTAAAAGTATTATACATTATTTCATGGACTATACTGTAATTAAGGCACATTCATGTACACATACTCTCTGTGTAATACGCTGCTAACGAATACATGAACTTACAACAGAATAAAATCAATAAAACATCTTATTATAGAAGAATTTATATTATATTTCAGAAAACAACTTATTACATTCAGTGACTGTTCTCGGTTATATAAACAAGAAAACAAAAAAAAGTCACAACAATCGAAAAAGTCACAATTGTATAATTTGATTACTGTAAATGAAAATTGATTTAATATTAAACATTCACCGACGGGTGCAAGGTGGAATGAGGAAATTGCGTATCACAGTTGAGATTGGGAACAGCTTTTTAAAATTCCACGATGCACGTTTTAGCATTTTTTAAAATGAATTTTATGAGGAAAATATTAATCTACTTATAAGACAGGTGTATATATTCTAGGTTTATTGGAAAATCCGTTAATTCAAAAGATGTCATTTTGCAAAGAGGCGAGCGAAGTGCAATCACCAACCGTTTGCTTTTTGGTACCTCAGCAATTCTAGCATTTATTGTTTGCTCTTTGAGCAATTCAATGCTCATCTTTCAGATAGCCTGAGAGGATGGGATAATTGCGGTAACCCTGAAAAAATGAGGCAAAATTATAAGTGCTAGATAATTTTGCCACTTCGCCTGGCGCTTTTCAAAATGTCAGCTTTCTTTGCAATTAGTAGAATTTTGACAATTAGCCAATCGCCTGAGTATATTACGACTTTAGTCCGCAATGTGACTAATTCGAGAAACTGTTGGTTAATTTTTACATTATCCAGACGGTGTCAGCAAAGCAGCATGAATCATAGTGAAAGGATCATTTCCAACATCATTCGGACAATTCGCAAATTAAAAAAAGAAGGATGGGAAAAGTAAGGTGATCTTCAGAGTGTTAAGAATCTTGAATGTAGACTAGTATTTTAACATAAAAAATACATAGATATTTTTGTGGTGCTCAGACTTATGTTTTTTTTTTGTTTTTTTACAGAAATCGCAAAGACCGAATACCCCTCGTCGACCCAACTCGGAAATGCCCAGCAAAGCGTCAGGTGAGAGCTTCAACTGAGAATATAAAATGTTTGCTTAGGTGGTATGGTGTAAATAGAAATTTGCGACAGGTATGGAGAAACTCGAAACTGCTCACCTTGTGTCTTACTATCCCTAAAAACTTCCTTCTAGCTATCTGATATCATAACAGGCGAATGCCCAAGCAGTATCCTCATAAATGGCCATTGACCACCCACAATCTTTCCTTCCTCTTTTCCTGTCCTCATCCCTTAATTACACACACACGAACATGCACTGCACTAATCTACCGCAAGTGCCGGAAGACCAGTCGAAAGCTTATAGCTTGTCTGGGGCGGTACGCCGCTGGTCGGAGATACCTGGTTGAGGAAAATTCCCTCATGTCGGCGCCGAAAAAAAATTCACTACATTTACGGAATAATGACCTTAGCAGTTGACGCGTCTGAAATCACCAATCAACCAATCGTCACCATAACGTACTAACGTCACCGAAACGCACCCCAGCCAGGTGATATTAGGGAATGTACAGTTTACCAGGCTAAAATTGCAAAGTAGGCTTCGCAGCTGTTCTACTTTGGACTTAAACTGCCCCTCTTGGATAATATAAACAATAACCGCCGATTTCTTGAATTAGTCGTAACTAATCCACCCAGAGGCGTATCTAGGTATTCAAGCGCTCATGGCAAGCATAGAATTTGCGCCCCTGTCAGGATACTTTAAATTAGGGTGGTTGTTACTTGTTTTAGCGTGTATACTCTAAATGCGCCTTTTTGAGGGGCGCTGATGGCACGTGCCATGTCTGCCATACCATAGAAACGCCTCTGAATCCACTACTCGTACGCAAACTACACTTTGAGACCTCTGCGGAGGAGCGAGCGTCTTGGCGAAGCGAAAATTAGGGTGGTTGTTACTTGTTTTAGCGTGTATACTCTAAATGCGCTCCTTTTGAGGGGCGCTCATGGCACGTGCCACGTCTGCCATACCATAGAAACGCCTCTGAATCCACTACTCGTACGCAAACTACACTTTGAGACCTCTGCTGAGGAGCGAGCGTCTTGGCAAAAGCGGATGTGCGCGCGGCGTGGATCCAAGCGATGGCGTGGCGCGGGGCGTGGCGGCCGTGGCGGGGGCGGCGCGGCGGGGGCGGCGCGGCGGGCGCGCTTTGGCGCAGCGATACGATCGTTTCCCCATTTCGTCGCCGTCCGCCGATCGCCGCCGAAGGCTCCGCATGAATAACAACGAGCAAGTAATTGATTCTTCCCTGTTAAAGACCGGTAAAGCCAATTTCGCCCCCCCACGGAGGCAACGCCGCCGCCCCAACGCGTCTCGCTGCCTCCGCGAAGATGGAGCGAATTAATCTCTATGAGGCCATTCCGCAGAAAATTCCACGCGCGCTTCCACGGGGCCGCCGAAGTGGAAGGATACTTCCACGCCCGAGGCCCGGCCGGGAACAGGCCGTGAGTCACTCAGGGTTTGCCATCGCAGCCGCCGCAGCCGCCGCCGCGTCCGAAGTGGTTTGGGTGTTTTGCTTGAAATATGGCAAAACCTCTTGGGAAGAAATTATTCTTCCAGATGCTTTATGAGAAAATCCATTTCGGTGGGGGAAAGCGGGAACGGTTTTTTATGGTCGATCTCGCTGAGCTATCTGCTTTAAAAGTTCTGACGCGGAAGTGCACGCATTCATGCACAATGTGGTTGTGCAATGATAATGTGCGAGTTAAGTTCCATTAATGACAAAAAAGACAGAACAATATGCAATGTAACACTATACACGTAATTAAGTATTAAGAAAGTAGTCTCCTTTTGAAGACTGATTGCATGTCCAATAAATAAATAATAAAAAACGTCAAAAGTTGTGTGAATCTTGTAGGATATCCCACACTAGATGGAAAAACACCCACATCATAATTTACGTATCTAATACTGTTATAAATGTTGTTAGTCGTGAATAATTTCTTCTGGCATATTTTGAAAACTTGGCTAAAATGTACTACAAACCTACAACGGATTTTATTCCATGATACGTATAATGTTCAAATTGACACAAAATATTAGTATCTTAACAAAACTTCTGATTTTACTTCCGTTGGTGTTATTCTGAAATATTATGCGAGTGTTATAATTAATATTTATAATAACTGATTTGTATAGAAGATAAATATTGTACAAATGTCGTGTTAATATTTATAAGGAGAAGTAATTTGATTCAAATGAATTTAAAAATAAATACGATTATCTTGAAAACAACGCTTTTCTTTTGCCTATGAAAAAATATTACATTAAAGTCATAATGAAACTATTGCTATTATGAATTCTGTAAAAGCACTAGTTACATTATGAAGCTCCTAATAGCATCCGCTTAAGTACGCCAATCAAATATCGTATCGTTGTAGATAAAAATTGTATTTCTTTCTTATTGACTCTCATTATTCGTAATGTTAATTACAATTTATTACCAAAACCTCTAATAAGATTTTTCTTTTCCCAGCTGTAGAATACCTTGACTTTTCTTTACGAAACATCGACGTCGCGGAACAACATTTGATCAGTGTTGTGCTTAATAAGGGAATGTCCGTGAGGCCGTCAATGAAAGTACCATAAGTAGTTCATTATCCATCTCTCGCCATTTCTCGGTACAGTCAGTTACTTCCAAAAGGTTCCTGAAATATCCGAAACATTTTAGTGCCCAAAAATCAGAACGTAAAAATGATTTCAAAGAACACATATTATAAAACTTGCATGTATCACATAAAATCGGCTGTCAACAAAACCGTCATTACATAATATGTTGGCATTGGTAATCTTAACATATTTCTAAGTTTTTGCGCCGAATCTGAAACACCCGGTATACTATATTATCTCTAAAATATTCCGTTTTGTTTCTTAAACCTAATAAAAATTTACATTTAAAGTGACATAAAAAAAACTAATTTTTCAGGCACATTGTAATTTTGATTTGATACCAAAAGTTATCGTTTTTATGCAAATATTTTTAGAAATTTCTGTGGCGCATTCCGCGAGCTTTCCTTCCCCATCTTTGTCCCTCTCACTCTGTCTCTCTCTCTCTTTCCCCTTTCACACACACACACACACACAAACACACACACTTGCATGCCCTGTACTGTCTCACATGTCGAGTGACCAATCGAGCACTTAAGGCTTTTCCTGGCTGCGGTGGTGTCTTACCTGGATAAGTGGAAACTCCGCAAGTCGACTTGTAAGTCTCACATTTCAGAGGGGGGAGGAACAACACCATCTCGCCGGTTATAGCACGCACGCACGCGCGCGCGCACACACACACACACACACACACACACACACCACGTACGGCTCTAATAACAGTAGGAGTTGACACGCCCAAAAACATCAGTCAATAAATGGTTGTTCTCCTCTCTTGGACATTTGAGAGTGCATTGTTCAGAAACAGTGGGTCTTTGAGCCCTAAAAATTGCATTCAGTTCCCCAAGTGAACCCATGAGGAACCAACAAGTTATGATCTGTAGAATTCTTAATAGGAAATTATTGAAGTTTTAGATTTGTTGCTCATTGCCAATACCGGGCAAATAACAAAGAGTTGAGGCTCTGGGCGTGCAAATTGCGAAATTGTTCCGCGGATCCAGCAATTATGAAAAGCTTAATAAATTATTTTCAATCGATATTATAGTTCAAAAATGATCGATTGTTTATTTCACGTTTCCGGACGCTTCAACTGCTCATATCCTTAATCTCGTACGTTTGGTGTAGGTTTTTTCCGCGGTGGTGGTGATTTTTCCCGCTGGATGGTGAGATCTGGTGCCGATCTACATACAAGCTTGCAGGGTTTTCTCCAATTCGGTATCTCCTATCAGCGGGGTAATGTTCCAACCAGGACATGCTCTATGCTCCCGACCTGTCTGGTAGTAGTACTTTTAAGTGACGAGTGAGGATAGAACAAGAAAAATGAAGGAAAGATCGTGCGCGGTCCGTGGCCCGTTTGCTAGGGTACTGCTCTGGCATCGCCTGGTAATGAAAAACTACCGATCAGAGCAGCCGGTCGCTAGAATTTTCCTAATAGCGGCTGAATTTAACGTAGCTATGAAGATAGTGTCGAAAATGCTGCCACCTTCGGAACTCGAAACCAAGGACCTCCCGGTCACAGGCCTAGTTGATGCCCTGAGTCACCCAAGCCGATGTCGTTCAGAAATGTTCACATCGCTTAATGTATCAGATTGTGATATAAACCCCATCAGCGGAGCATCGTTAAGAATACATGACAACTGAATTCCAAATGACACAATTTTAGTAGTCGGGAATTGCTTATTACGTTGCAATATTTGGAACATTAGTCTTTGTTGCCATAAACTGAAAAATTAAGTAGAACAATTAGAATTGTATTAATTAGACCATATCACTTTTTAATATCTGCATGGGTATTTTTCTGCCGAGGATGCATGAAATTGGAAAGGTCCAGGGATGAAATTGGGAAGGAACGTCTAAAGATATTATTTAGAGTAAAAATCATAGTAAAAAATCATGTGGTTTTAAGCATTACAGAAATGACAATACTTGTTCACTGGTTTTGAAATATTTAGTTTCATAAAATGAAATGTCCATTATTTATATTTTGAAATATTGACTTAAAAAGAATACGCCTTTTGTGTTTCAAATCCCGTTTTTTTGAAGGAAAATATTGAATCATACTTCAAATAATGTAGGAAGTAGATACTTTTTTCTTGTGTACACTTTACCTTAATGTGTTAGTGTCTATCCTATTCATTTGTCGATCATTCCTTTCTCGTGTAATTATGTCGAGATCAGAGAAAAGTTGGAGGTTGAAAACCCGCAGTGTTGAAACTTAATGAAGGTACTGAAGCCTGACTCATCTGTATTGTAATATGAACGTTCCACCTTCAATCAATTGCTGGTAATTATATTGTTAATTGATTAAAGTGACCGATCGTCTGTGAACTGCGAATACACCATGTTACAGAAAACAGGAAATGAGCCTTCGATGTACACATTGCTTTATTTATCCTTGTTTTGTCGCAAACCATAGTTATTTTATTCACTCATACTTTTCATGAGACACTCTGTTAAATGACTGGGTTTACTTACACAAACACACATTTTTGCCACATTTAAAATTCATTTGCGTGCATTTTACTTAAAATCTGTGTTTTCCAACGTTATAAGTGGATTATATTATTAATTATACATTGAAAAATCGTATTACAAGAAAAATGATAAGTTAAAAATTCCCAATATATATTGTTTAAATTCAAACACGTCAGTTTAAATGGAACTGATGACATTCAATGTGTTTTTTTAATACTATAAGAACATTATCATTCCAAGATAAATGTTGATGGGTAGACACTAAAGTTTTGTTAAGGAAGGGAAGTTCTTGGCCAAGAAGGAGGCTGTAGTAGTGATGTTATAATTTACGAAATGGATGAATCATAAAATTTGTTTACTTTCACGTTGAACTACGTATTTACGTAATAAAGAGAAAGTATTCTAATACTGAGACAGAAATCGACGATTTTTTCACTAAAAGTGTGTATTGTGGAATCGAGGTGAAACGTGCAGTGCAAAAGTGGATAAATCTTGTTCCTATTTGTTGTAAATTACTTCCTCTAACACCTTGTTTAGTCAGAATTTACGTTTTGAGTGTATTTGATATCGAAGAATTGGTAGATGGCAAAATGGCAGTCAACACTAGCGCCTAAACCATTCACACTTTTGGACAAACTCGAGGCGCTGTGTTTTTGAAACGAATGTTTTGATTTTGGGGAGTACTTCATATAAAGCCTCAAATTTTTCCAAAAAATTCTCAAAATTGGCTCCTAATTATAATAATTATTTTACTGTTCTCGAATGGAGCAAAGAACATTTAAAAATGGGGCATATCTCATATTCGTTGAAATCTCTAAATTTTAAATTTAAAAATCGTTCGGCGTCTTTGCATAACTACAAAATTGAAGACAGATCTTTTCCTTTACAAAATCTGTTCTTCGAAGATAGCTCTTACAGTAATGTATTTTTTCAAAAATGTGAGGTGTTTCCATGTAATTTTGTGTATAAAATTAGGGAATTTTTAAACAATAATTTTCTCAAAACGACTACGAACTTTTTCTTTTAAATTTTTTCTGGGATATTGAAAAAGATGCTAAAATGAAAATAACCCGTGTTTGTTGAACTCTGTTTTTGAAAAGTGCAAAAAATAACGTTTCAAATGTACAATATTGATGATAGTGATTTTTTCTTCATGAAATCTGTTCTAAAAAATATATATTTACAAATTGACATGTACAATTTTTTTTGGAAAACAACTAGTCTTCGTTTAACTTTTTGCATAAAATGAATGCAACTGATAAAAAAATTCCCAGACGGCATTAGTTTTTTTCTTTAAATCTTTCGGCGGATAGAGGAAAGTTTAAAAAATATGTAAGTTCATCTGTGTTTTTGAAAATTGCAAACAAAAAATAACATTTCAAAACTATAGTATAAATGAGAGTGTTTTTTCTTAATGAAATCTATTACATAGAAATATATTTTGAAGTAATGTAAATTGAATTTTGTGATTGTTTCAAAATTGCAAATGCAAATGAATGATCTACATTTTTTCAAGCTTAGGGTAAGTTGAGTTCCACTAGGAAGTTGGTGGTGAAGGGCTAACGAGGTTGGCATGCTTAGTCTAAGAATCTCTGTTCAAATCCCAGCGCAGGGACAAAAAAATATCACCCTTTGCTGGTAGGAAACAATTTTGCTGCTTAAAAGATTCATGCACTTACATATTGCGTACCTGTTACAAATAATTTGAGAAAGTATGTGCTATTGAAACACCAATAGCTTAATTATACTGTACGCAAATTTTTCTGTTATAGGTGAGGGCACTAAGAGAAATACCACATAACAATACGTCACCTAGAAAGACATATTTCATATTCATGTATCTTGAAAGACGTCTTCCGACAAACGATTACTATAAAACTGTTGGTACATGATGTCATAAAGTACGTTTTATTATTAATTTTTTTGTGAATTCTAGTTTATGTTGACTATTATGATTTTTTACAATATGAATTGTACATTACTCTCACTGTGGAGCATAATTTTACAAAAAACTATAATCTGAAACTGACAAAATAGACAACGTGTTCTAAATTTCATGCGCTTGTATTCCCTTGACTCCCCCATACAATTATTTTTATCAACAACTAATGCGTACTGAAGCGAATGTCAGGTGTAGTTACAAATTGTAAAACAATGTCCATTAATGTACTGATATCCTACAAGTTTTAATCCTTTTCACCCAACGTCGAAAAGAGAAGTAATTCGTCGCGTATTTTTTGTTGTTTCTTTAATTATAACATTCGGAAATGGAATGTTATAAATAAAAATGATGATTGTAAAACAATTAGTTTAGTAACGTTAAACAAAAAAAGACGCTTTGCACTTCATTTTCCCACTCTTGCGACATAGTATTACCTTCCGAGTAATATTGCCGAATTGCTAACCTCGTAGGATTCCTTACAGCGTAGTGCTTTCACGCTCATCATGGGCTCCGCTGGAGAAAAGCTTCGTTTACATAACACTCTCTTTGGCCTGACCCTTTCTCGTGAGAGAAGAGAGGGAGGAGGGGGAGGGCGGCGGGAGCGACGCGCGGAGGCACACTGCGAGGGCGCGAAGGGGCGGGGGAGGGAGGTTTAGGGCAGGAAGGGCGCATTCGCGACGGACGCGCCGGCGGCCGGAAGCGGCCCTTCCCAGGGGGCCAACGGCCGGCGGGCACGAGAAGGCGGCGCGTGGCGACCCACGGGACCAGCGGCTCCCCGCCCTGGGGGAAGGGCCACTGAAGGGGAGACACGAGACGCCTTGCTGATGGATGGATTATGTTGGGTTTCCGGATGCGCCAAACCGGGAGAGAGGGCTCAGTGCGTCAACTGATGTGACTGCAGTCCCTCTGGCCAGGAGGTCCTAGGTTCGAGTAACGACGGGCGGCAGGATTTTCCACACTTAGCTTTTCAGCTTAGGGCGAATTCAGTCGCTGTCTGGAGGTAGAATTCTAGCTGCCAGCTGCTCGGATCGGTAGTTTACAAATGGTTTCTCCGATCAACACCGGGCGAATGCCGGCAGCAGTACCCTAACAAACGGGTCACGGACCGCGCGCGATCTTTCCTTCCACTTCCTTGTCGTATCCTCACCCCTTACACACACAAATACACTAACATGCACTACACTACCATACATCCCGGGAGGACCGGTCGAGAATTTATAGCTGGTCCCGGCTGGGGGGTTGCCTCGCTGGTAGGAGATACCTGGTTGGGAAAACCCCCGCTAGTCGACGGTAGGTGGGGGCCGGATCTCGCCATCCAGCTGGGAAAAGATCATCGCCGAGAACCCCCCCCCCGAGAAAAAACACGCGCTACGCTAATGACCTAAGTAGGTGACGTGCCCGGAAACACGAACAAGGAATCAATCAATCAATCAATCGGGCGCGTCAACGGCTCGATATTCTGTATGCACAGTACATGTTTTCTTTCTTGAAAGGTGGTGGTGGTAATCTTCACTTACTGGATGGTGAGATCTGACACCAACCTACACACAGGCTTGCGAGATTTTCTCCAGACAGGGACCTCCCACCAGCGGGGCAACGCCCCAGCCAGGTTAAGCTCTAAGCCAGTATTGTCAAGATCGATGCCACTAGCAGGAGTCCGTGGCAAGAGTGCTACGACGAAATAGCCCCTCTATGCAGTTCATTACCCCGCCACCAGACAACGCCATTCCTATAGTAAAACGTACTACTACTACTACTCGTAATAGTTCCCTTTCCCGACGCAATATGCGCAGAGAAGCTCGTGGCATGCTACGGTGCCACGACGTGTGCCACTGCCACCAGTAGAAGACCTTGACATCACTGCTCTAAGCTCCCGACTGGTCTTCCGGCTTGTGTCGTAGTGTAGGGTATGTAAGTGTGTGTGTAAACGAAATACTACCGATCAGAGCAGATGAACGCTAGAATTCTCCTCCAGACAGCGGCTGAATTCGATACAAGCTATGTAGCTAGTGTCGAAAATCCTTCCAACGTCGGGATTCGAACTCTAGGACCTCCGGGTCAGAGGCATTGCAGCGATATCTGTTGATGCTCTGAGCCATGTATGGTGGTCCGCCGGCCTGACCAAATCTCTCTCATGAATACACGGTGTCTCAGAATAAGTGTTACAACTTACAGGGCATGTAGAGGTGTTCAATTTGATAACTTTTGGACAATGAAGAGGTATGATAACCAGAGCTGACAAAGAAGCTGTAACTGTAGCTCTAAGGTAGTTTGTATGTATTCAAACTGTTAAAAGGATGTTAAATGATTACAATACGTTAATCCTGTTAGATAAAATAATATTTGATCTTAAAGATATCTTAGTTAGACAGAAAATGTATTTTATATTATACTCAGAATACAACTAGTATGTGGTCACGTATGCCAATATGTCCAGAGCTTATGCTTTACCTAAAATGCATATAGTGGGCATTCCTTGTAGAACTTAATGTACAATTGAAAAATTATTGTTGTCAATACTTAACCATGGACTTTCAGAAAGTAACTACTCAGTGACAAAGTCCAAAGAGTTTTTAGAAAAAGTAATATATATATATATATATATATATATATATATATATATATATATATATTGTGACGGTACTACCTTTCTGATAACAAATTTGGATTTATTCCAATCAACAAAATTCCCAAACCCAGCAAACACAAATGCACAAGAAATCAAAACATTTATCGTCTCAGGTATCATTAATAAATTACTCCACTGAAA
The DNA here is from genome assembly GCA_031308135.1 of Acheta domesticus. Taxonomy (NCBI): domain Eukaryota; kingdom Metazoa; phylum Arthropoda; class Insecta; order Orthoptera; family Gryllidae; genus Acheta; species Acheta domesticus. Next base: position 28,427,669 of record JAHLJT010004567.1, on the reverse strand, counting down.
TTTATTAGGCCTTTGCGAATGGGATCCCTCGCTTACTAAATGCAAAATCATTTACTGCTCAATGAACACACGCAACTTTACCATTTTCCCCATCCAAAATGCTTAAATTTATTTTACAAAATCAGTTTTTCTTTTTTTCTTGACTGAAAAATATTACGTGAGATCACAATTTTGATTAAATTTGAATTCCTTTCTTTATTCCTCGACTTGGAACATGGAAAATATTACTGGTCATTTCCCTCCCCGGTTCTAATGTTAAGTTCTCATTAACTAACATGTCCTCTCGTATTTCCACTTTTCACTTTGCCCAGAATGAAGCCTTTGATGCTTAACGTGCGCCGTCTCCTCGCGCCATCCGACGGGGTCTGCTGCGAAGGTCGCGCACACTCGCGTTGCCGCCACCTCGAAAGCCCAGCCGCTATGCGCCGCCAAGGGCGAATTCCAGCCGGCCACGAGCCCTCTCGCGTCGCCTCCACAGCACGTTCTACCAGGTTCTTCCGTCTTCGTTGCTTCTTGTCCGGTCCTCGAGTTTTAATACTGTCCCTGCGTTCGTGTACTCGAGCGCGGCCGTCGACACGAGTCAGTTGCTTCACTATAGTTCTGTGTTCGCACTATCTGCCGGGTAAATAATTACTTGATTCTCTTTTCTAACTCACTTTTCAAAAACTCGACTTTGTTCAACGTAGCCATTCAATCACAGTACATCTCCTATTACTGAGTCACGAAATATCGCCTTATTAGCTAGCGAAATTACGGCCGCTATTACGAACACCTTCACTTTCTACAATTCAATAGTCTTTCCACGAATCTAGCATGTGTCCGTTTTTGATACCGCCACTCAGACACCGAATAGGCACGACCGTTCGGTATCGCTGCTCAGACCAGAAGAGTGAAATTCCTTTTCGGTTAGCCGCACTTCCCTCTTTTCCCCTCATTATGTGACATGAGTGGGGGTTTCTCTATCAGCTTGGACGGTACCCCTTCTGGTCAGTAAGCGCTTCTCCGAACGCGCCAAGCTTTGCGCGGTCATTTAAATCATATTTCTTCCCTTTCGTTTCTTCCTTGGCTCTTTCCCTCACCATCATCCACTTATCACTATATATATATATATATATATATATATATACATTTAAGATAATTACAGCATGATTTCCCTTGATGTCGTTTCTTTGTTTTCCAGAACCGAACAGGATTTATTCATTAATAGTATAAAGAAAAGATGGGGACTTATTGCTCCATATTTTAAAATATCAAACAAAGAGTTCATCACCATACACCTAATATTACACTACACCATTTTTTCTATTAATAAAGTTATGTATAAACAGGTTGAGGGTTGTCCTATGGGACAACTCTCAACTTTGTCCCAAAACCCTCTACATAGTCTCCTATTTTTTTAAAATTTTTATGAGGGATTTAGAATATTTTTGCATTAAAAAACTGAATTTTTTACATTGGTTTATTGTATATACATATTGATTATATTTTTGGTATCATTCCTTCTAATCAATTAGACTTCATAGTAAATACATTCAATAAGTACTATTCTAGATTAAAATTCTCTTTTGAAATTGAAGGAAATCAACAACTTAATATTTAGATGCAACTATTATTAGACAGAACCAAAATATTATCCATAACTGATGTAGGAAATTCTGAGAGGATACTCAATTTCCTTTCTAATCATCCTGTGCAACATAAGATACCTATCGTATCATCTCATTGACAAAGCCATTGGCCTTTCCCACCCCAAGTTTTTCATAATAAGAATCTTAACCATATTAAATTAAATTTACTTGCCAACTATTAACCTCTTAGAATGATAAATAAATGTATTATATTCGATTAAACAAAAATAATATTATTAATAAAGAACAATCACAATATACCAACATAGGCTTTTCTTATTATTTTGGCGTTTCCAAAAACTGCAACAAAGACAACTATTTTAGATTTTTATTCAAGTCCCCAGCAGCTTTTAATATTTGTGTATATATATATATATTTATATTTAGAATATTTTTTAATTTATTATTTTAATTATAAAAATATAAAAGATCCTATGCCTTCCAGTTTCACCCAGAATATTGTACACAAAATTAATTGCAAAACTAACAATTGCGATTTCTGTTACATTGGCACCCCAAAAAGAAGTGTAAAGGTACATCTCAATAAACACAACAGTAATTTCAGAACAATATTAGTCAAATTCACAGTCATCATTAATCATATGATCAATAACAATCACACCTTTGATTGGGATAATGTTGAAATTATAGATAGTGAAAACAATGCCTACAGAAGATATATTTCAGAAATACTCCATATGCACTACACTCCCAACACAATTAACGTGCAATCTGACACTCACACACAAGCTTCGCAATATAGGCAATTACCATTATAATAATTTATTTCGGTCTATTCATTCAAATTGTGATTTATTTATTCCATGATCTCTAATGCGTAAGTTTATACCCAACTTACTCTATGCCTTACAATTATATTTTTGTTCGTTATATTGATAATATGTGGATATTTAATATACGTGACAACCAATATCTCAGTTCCTCAGTCAACCAGAAGCCTTAATAGTAAACAACTTAAACAACTTGTAACATACATCAGTACATTTTACATTATGTGAATCTCAAGGTAGGTTATTGATAAATGTAATGTCAGAGTCAAGTTTTATAATTACGTCAATTATTAATCTATAATGACTTCAATTGTTCTATAATTACATCATTATAAATTTACAATTACTTCAAAGGTTCATATGATAAAACCGATGACGCTCACAATTCCAGGCCGAAATGTAGGAAAGATTAACTTACAACCCATTGATTTAATTGAGCCTGTTAAAAATGTCGTGGTATATCATGATACGTCATGGTTTATGCTTATTAGATAATATTTTGAGACGTTTTTAAACTTCAGAACGAATTGGAAAATTAATAAAAATGATTTAATTATATGAACTCTAAAATAAATATTTCACGGGACTACTTTTCATCTCATTGCAGACGAAGAAGTGTTCATGTCTTTGACCAATTTTACAAGTTTTGCCCTTCTGGATCTTCGTGATGAGAGTTAAAGTTGTAATTAAGAAGTTACATGTTGTTTGCAAGTCTCATTTTAAGGAAAATTTCATTTCTGTGCCTCCATCTAAAACACCAAGTTATCTAGAGAACTGAAAATTTGTCAAAAATAATATAATGCATTTACTACAAGTACATTTTAAGTCGAACTGAAAACATAGAAATGTACTATAGTGTTTCAGATGAGGGGCCTTCACTTGGAAACGAATTAAAAGTTTTTCATTCTGGGCAGAAAACAATACAGAATCTCAATTGGCTTCCTCGTTAACGCGGCACATCTACATCTCCATAAAGGAAATCCAAAACCCAGAGGGGAAACAATTCAAACGAGACTACATAGTTTCGGGTATTTTTTGCATTCATTCGCGTTTACAAATGGCCATAACACCACAATTGCTTAGGCAACAAAATCATTACCATTTCAAAAAGTTTCAATAAAAACAAAAACATGAACAAAATAATAGTAGTTTATGAGGCAAATTCTGACAGATTATTATTTTGTGGTATTTTTATCTGTACTCGATTCCAGTTTTTCAGTTTTTAGGAACTTAAAAACTTAACAGATACTAAACTTAGTTTTTAAGAACTTGTCAGTTATGAAATTTTTAAAAAATGTCGAAACGTTGGATTTATTTATTAATATAAAGACATGCTTATTAATGTTTTTGTCTTGATATCTTTATGCTCTTTTTCTTAATGTATGTTGCATGTTTTGAAATATTAATATCAGTGTCCAATCAAACACGAGGACATGTGTCAGCTGACTGTTCAATAATACAAGATTTGTAGTACAAAATATACAATAAGTTATAAGAAGCTGTGACCAGACCCTTTCATGAATGTACCTACACCAGCATATTGATGATTTATCTTTATCATATTTTCCGTAATAATTATGTTATCTTCGTATTAAAGAAGTAACTTCACCTCGTGTTTCAATAACATTTACTCAAACTTTGAGAAAATATGCACATAGGCAGACGCACTCTGGAATATTCAAACAAATAATTCTCACGTTTTTATTGTGATGTAACCCTTTTACAACGCAAGAAAATGGGTTCGTTGAACGATCGTGGAAGTATTAATGGTTTGAAGACGTCAAACTTCTGGATCTTCTTCATGCGAAGACCGGCGGCGCCACCGAATGCAGAGCGCGTCGCCCAAAGTACAGCGGGAGGGGGATGTCCCGGGGGTTGGGACCCTGGGGGACGGGTCTCGAGGGCTTCCGCTTGGCACGGATCCGGCGACAAGAACTTGCCCCGCCCCCTTCTTCGTTCGCCCAACCCCGCCCCGCCCCGCTCCGCTCGGGCCCGGCCCGGCCCGAACCACCCCCGCCCCGCCCGCGCTCCGTTCGCGCCCTGCCCGCGCCCCGCCCGGCCCGAACCACCCCCGCCCCGCACCGCCCGCGCCCCGCCCCCGCCTCGCCTCGCCCCCGCCTCGCCACCGCCTCGCCCCCGCCTCGCCTCCGCCTCGATCCCGCCTCGCCCCCGCCTCTACCCCGCCTCGCCCCCGCCTCGCCCCCGCCTCGCCCCCGCCTCTACCCCGCCTCGCCACCGCCTCGCCACCGCCTCGCCACCGCCTACCCACCGCCTCGCCCCTGCCTATCCCCCGCCTCGCCCCCGCCCCACCCCCGCCACGCCACGCCCCACCATGCCCCGCCCCGCAAGGTCCCCGCCACGCCCCCGCCCCGTTCCCGCCACGCTCCCGCCCCCGTCCCCGCCCCGGCTCGTCCCGCCGTGCTCCGCCAAACCCTGCCACTCGCTGCCCCGCCCCATCCACCTCGCCTCGCCCCGACCAACCCACCCTTCCCCTCCGAGCTCGCCTCGGCCTGGCTCGGCCCGACCCGGTTCTCCGGCAGCCTCCCGCATTTGCATAACTCGCGGCCATATTCTTCCATCACTTCGCAGCCTCTCAATCCTCCGACTAATTAATATTAGCCTCACAAGGCCGTGGCGGGCTGTCCCGGCCTCCCTCCGGGCCGTTTAGCCGGCAAATTTTGAGTCATTACTGTCAGAATCGCCGGCGTCGAGCCGTGTGGCATCGCGACGAAGAATGTCCTGGAGCCGCCGGTCGTTAGTGCAGTAACTCGAAACGAGGGAGTTGAATGCTAGATTGCGTTCGTGACTTGTAAACGTGTTTGGTACACACACCGGGACAGGAAAATACATTCTGTCACAGAGAATGATCGATGAGGCGAAAGATGCGAACATGGGTCTTTAAGGACGGGGCATCTTTTGCATACACAAGGTGAGATGCAGGTGGCTACTTCGGGGTTCACCTTGAATGTCTCGTGCCAGCCAGTTCTAAGTTTCCCTTTCTGGGCATGTTAAATTGAGCATGAACACTTGGTACTGTTCGTTCCCTAGACATTCAAGATGAGAATAATGAAACGACATTTAACCTAGTTTATGGTTTTGTATTTTCACTTTTGTAATGATATTTTATTATTTTCTTTCTTGTAGGCTGAATAAGAAATAATTTAGGAAAGGAAACTTGGTTCATAAAAAGTTTAATCTAAATGATACGGTACTTTGTTTATAATATGTTTCTGTAATTTGATCTTTTAATTTCTGTTTAATACGTTTCCTGCGGGGGGAAACATGACAGCAATATGAGACGTCAGTCAAGTGTACGATGCAGATAGGTTGCCGGACAAAAAATCCAACAAACGACTTTTTATTTTGTAATATTTTGGAATATGGACGGATTCTGTCATTATTCCCGAGTAAATTTATATGATTTTATTTAATTGAAGGCACAGTACCACATTCTGGTTTATTTTGAAAGAAATTGTTTGGCTTAGTTCCCATTTGCTAAAAACGTAATAATTAATAATAATTAAATAAGAAATTCCACAGGACTGTAACGTATCTCAGAATGTGATTCAGAAATCAATATATCTTCATCGTCTGTTACGTCATTTTTGTTGGAATGATTGGCAAAATTATCAATGACAATTTTTTTTCTGTACAAGGCACCAACAATATGGTCCTAACCATCGATAAAACATAAAGAGATGATACGAAAATTATACTGAGGTGTGTAGTTTTATTCACAAATATTTATTAAAAGTATTGAAATGAAGGAAAGATCATGTTGCGCAATTCTAAGTAACATACTTCAGTTGGCGCTTTGGGACGGAAGTTATGCACCACTTGTGAGTAGGCAAAGTATCTTATATGATTTTAATGTGTGAAAAGTATTTAAACCTAAGATTTCACAATACAATAGATAATAAAGTATAACTTACATATGAGACTTTAAAAAATAACTCGAAATAAAAACTACTCAACAAACTTCTTTAGATCTTATTTTACGGTTAAGGCACGTAGTAAGTATTAATATATATTATATATTAGAAATAAAAGCAAAGCCTGCGCCAAACCTTTTGATATTTATCGATGGTGATATTGTTAGTGTCTTGTAGAGAAAAAACAATCCTCATTGACAATTTTACCAATCATTCCAACAAAACTGACGAAGCCGACAGTGAAGATACATTTCTTTCTTTCTAGATCTAGGACAGACTACTCTGTACTTAAATTTCGAGTACATGTGGAAAATCCCTAGGGCAAATAATTCATTGACAATCATCAGTTTCTTTGATGACTATCTCACGCGGTGGAGGCGCGAAATGTTGCAACTATTTCACGCCTCCTCTTGGGCGCGAACTCTAACATCGATAGGGTTTGCGAAAAAGGAACGATAAGTGTCTCGGATTATATTTACTCGCATTCTTGGCACGCTACCGCTACAAATTGCCTGGGATTTAAAGCAGATAATCGGGCATCCCAGCTATGAAGCGCTGAACGCCGAACGGTAGCAGGCAATTACGCTCAGTAAATCTGATCTATTCGCCGACGCTTGTACAGCTTGCCATTTGAGGTTATCGGGATAATCTTGCGGTCTGGTTGCTTGTTGAGTCAACTGCAGAAATTACGGAGAGTTATGGGGAATTATTGTCTTCCGGTAGTACGGAACAAGTTCACGTTCAATGTAAATGTTTAATTGCACACTGTTTTTCACTTTGTTATTGTTTAGCTGAAGTCGTCCTGGTTTTCGTATGGGTTTTTGTTTCCCCACGCTGGGTGTAAATAAGTTAAAAATTTGTTTTATATGAAGTAAGCTATTGCATACGGCTTTCGACGGCTGGTGGGTCTCCATTAGTCAAAAGAAAGGTGAAAAGCGTATCCAGTTTTTGGTTGTCCGGCAATAAGAGGTTTTTCTGCCGAAAATTCTCTGTATTCCGGTACACGATTACATGATTTTCTCTTCTTACGAAGTACTTTCGTAAGGGCGATAAAGTAATAATCGTAATAAGTAGGGTAAATTATAATGTGGAATATGTTGCTAAAGTGAAATACCCTGTCCTTGTATTGAGCTGACATCTCGAAACAAAATTTGGGAATTACTTTGAAAAGCCCCTGATCGAGCGTAGCTAATGTTTTATGGGTAGAAACTTTTGAGCGAAGTGGCTGCGCGTGGTTTCTTCAGAGCGTCAATAAAATATTGGAGCAGTAAACAAAAGAATAGTCGTTACTCGTGTGCCGTAAATATTAGAATAATGATCTTTCCTATAATATGTGTTAGTTGTAGATCTAAGCAAATATCTCAGAATATATAAAAACATTGATGCATATTTTGATCGCTAAACAGCTTGAAAGCAATATGGCCATTATGTCCCTAATGTGGAATATGAGCATTGTCCTAATGCAGAATATTCCGCATTGCTGATGTATGTAAAATGTACATGATTATTTTGTCTCTATGCATAAAGTTGCATTTTCTGACATATTAATGTTGACATCCTAAGCCGTTCTTCGGAGGTGTATGGTCCAAGACCTCAACTGATTAAGAATCAGTGTCAGGATGGTAAGAACCCGGCTCATGTCCCCATGTGCAGGTAATAAAAAGAATAGTCTGAAGGAATTGTCTGTACTATTAAATCAAATATGAATGTTTGCTTAAATAAACGATGTTCTAGACATTAATGCATTTATTATTGGCTAAAAATGTATTCGCTATTTCATTTTCGGAAGAGGGTACGCCTAATATGGAATATATGTAGACCTTTTTTAATTACGAAATATCGTAAATTTCTTATGGATATAAGTGTATAATATTAACCACACGTGTTTATAAATTATTAGTTTAAGTAATTACGAGTATCTACACCAGACGTCAAATTTGCGTTTATATGAAAGTTGTGGACGAAAATGTAAAAAGCATTCCACATTTGGGCATCCCACTTTATTTGTCTTAGGAGTGCTTAATGAAAGCTATTCCATATCTCTCTGAAAAGTGTTATCTTACAAGATCATGTTCTTTCTCGCATTATTTGGAACGGTAACGTGATATTTTAATACAACGTGAACCCGCAAAAGCATGTCAAACCCGCATAATGTTTTGCCACCCTGGGACTCGAATAAACGCATTTAGGTTTAACAACCTCTGACTATATCCACTATACCAAGTAAAACAGGTCGCCTGACTATCTTCCAAACGTTTTAGAAAGAAAAATGGACAAATCAAACTCAATATTTTAAAATACATCGTTTTATTAGAAATATATAATTTTGAAAAACAGGTTTCATTAAGAAAAATCTCTATCTTTAATGCTGTAGTTGTAGGAAGACGGGGAAAAATTTAAACTTGTGCAATTTTTAAAAAATCGACGAAAATCGGATCTGCGCCATTTCATAAGCGTTCTTTGCTGTATACGAAAAGAAATAATCCAAATATTTGGAGACATTTTTCAGAAAATTTTTGAAAATGTTGATGCTTCATGGAAAGTACCCTAAAAAAATCATTCATTAAAGTTCAAGAAGCCGCGACATCTGCCATATTGATTGGGGAAGATCAATTTCGGTGAAAGTTCTACCTTCGGTTTAGCCGCTCACCGTTGTTTACACAACAGACAACAAGTTTTTCCACAAAGTATTTTGATATCAAAGACCCACAAGTTGTGGAATCTGACTGTAAAATGTATTCAGAGAAGTAATTTACTACATACATGAGCAAGAATTATCCACACTTTCGATATCAAGGACCCATAAAATGAGTTTTCTGTCGAATAATTGCCCCTTTTCGCTACAGCATTACAATATTTTTCCTTAAGCTCGAAAGTACTTAGTAGGAGAGAGAGTAAAAGGGAAAGAGGAAGAACAGCTGAAGGGTCCGTCGAAAAAGTGCACATTTTCTAAACCGGTCTCAACTTTATCATTTGACGTGTGAAATAAGCGGAGTCTATTCTATCTGTAGAAGCGGTACGCCCACTAAGACACTAAGACTTAAGTAACGTAAGTGTATCCAAATAGCATGTGTCTCATATGACTTGTACCAAGAAATTTATCCTATTATCGGGAGTGATCTTACTGATTTTCACAAATGTGCAATACTAGAAATTGTTATTAATGTACAGTAGTGAATACTAGTAATTGTTATTAATTTTTCTATTTTCTTTGTAGTATTTATAGCAAATTCAATAACAAGTCCACTCTTATCATTATCTCCCTTATTATCTATACTCATTATCATCTTTAAAATTTTACAAACTAGCAGACATCTATGCAATAAACCAAATGTTGAAATGAAGTAAAAGTGGTAGAGGAGATTTTCTGCAGTGCAATACTAAAGGAAGAAGCTCATTTCCTCCTCAGGGTAGCAACATGGAAAGGAAGCTGAGGGCTCCAGCTGCTTGGCGTCGCGCCGCGTACCGCGCGCTATACTGCGATTTTCGTAACTTTGCCCCTGACAGAAATCAGCTGTTTCCCTGCCATCCAATAGGGGAACTTATATTTCGCGACAGTGACGTCACTATGGTGACATTCAATTTCCCTATTGGATGAATGAACAGCTGATTCCTGTCAGGGACAAAGTTACGTAAATCGCAGTATAGTAATGCAACATCGATAACAAAACATCGATGTTGCCCAAAATCGATGTTCAAAATTAACATCGATATTTATAAATACATCAACGAAAAACCATTGATGTTTTAAAACATCGAGGTTTTAAAGCTGGTTTAGTATGCCTAACCTCTAACTTTGAATTCGGGTGCAAGAAAAGTGAATTTGACAGTGGCCGTGAATATATTAATGTATAATTAAAATTTAACTGAAAATAAATTCTTCGTGTGCGAAAGGCGAACAGAGATGAAGTACCGAGGAATTAGGATCATCTCGATGAAGTTAGTACAAACCGCGTTCGTTTGTTTTAAACACGTAAACAGATAGTGATACCATCGACCAATTATTTAGTAATATTTTTAACTTTTACACAATAATATTGTAAGTGTGGGACTTTTTCATCCAATAACAAAACATCTCAAACGTAAAAACATTGCACAGAAAACATCGATCTTCGAAAACCATCGGCTTCAGTAGGTATTTTTTGCACGTCTTAGCGGGCAGCAATCGACTACAATCTCGAACTTGTGCTCGTGCACAATGCACAAATGTGAAGCGAAACTTGAAGTGCGCATGCGCAGAAGATCGGTAGTGCTTTCGATTTATTTAACGTACTAAACTCCCTGGTTGAGAGATTTTGCACCCTCGAACGTTAAGAACTATCGATCTTCTGTTCATGCGCAGTGCAAGTGTCGCATCACTTTAGTGCATCTGCGCATGCGCAGAAGATCGATAGTCTTCGTGTTCTAGGGTATCTATTAAAAACTCTAATATATGTGTTTAAAACAACGATATTTTTTTACAGAAACATCGATATATTGAAAACTTTGCCATCGATGTCGCGCGCCTCGCGGGTGCGCTTCCTAAAGGTCGCGCTGAGGTCTGCGTGGCCCGGGGCGGGGCTAACGACTGGACCTGGCTTGGCGCCGACCGCCGCAGCCGCCGCCGCGCCGGTGGGGGACCCCGGAACGCAATGGGGACCGGTAATTTGTTTTGACAGAAAACTTTTCGTCCGCCGTCCCTCTTGCTCCGCCCCCGCAACGCGCTCCCGTTTGTTTATTCGTGCCGTCACTCTCACCCCCGGCTCCCCGCGCCCAGCCCCCCCGTGCCTCCGTTGCACGGGAGGTGTCGAAGGCCGTTCCGGATCTCTTAGAACTAAGTGTACTGGAGGGGTGAACTCGTTCTGGAAGCGGGACCGTTGCCAAATAAGTCGCAAAGTTTCTTCTCGTGCACATCTTTACATTACGCGGAATTTGTTTTATGAAAGGGATTCCCCGTCGAGAATTAAAATGTACACAATGTTATTTACTGGGATCTTTGAGAATAAACTATTTATAGAACATATATGTTATCTTTATACCGCGATTTTACTTTGATGTAAAATATAACTACGTTCTCAGGAAAAATTACACTCGACTGAAAAAGTATGTATGAACATGTCAAATATAAACGAGGCAAATTTGAACAGTAGTTACATTACAATTGTTATTTAGTTAATTTGATTTTTTTCAATATATTTCCTTTTAATCGACAGCAAAAAATATAATTTATTTGATGGAATATTTGTCTAATTCAGTGCTTAGCATGATTCGTGAATCAATACTATTCCTTTTTGACCAAAATAAGATTTTGTAAATATTTACATTTATATACAATACATTTATGTACTTCAGCACGTAATTATTACTTTTTGAAATTACGTATCTCACACACAAGTAGTACTCCATTTCAGAAATACACCGTTCCTTCACGCGCTTTTTCCTTCATTCTTTTTTTCTCCAAGAATTCTTATACAGAATTGATTCTGTTCTACATTTAATGAATAATTCCTCGTCACTAAGCTGCGGATTTTTGCCTACTTGCATATTTTTTTCCTTCATTGAAAAACGCATTATTTTAGGTGACTTATTCATTTTGTGTCATTAGGAATATTGTAAGCGAATTTTATAGTGTCTATAAATGCCTATTTCACTAATAAATGCCATCACTTCATTTTCCTCAAAGAACCTTTATGGAATGTTTGCTTTCATCATTGTTCTAAAAAATCCTCGTAGAAATGCTTTCTTTCATTGTTGGGGAATTCGGACAAGAAAGACTGAATCGCAGTAACTACGTTTTTGTTTTTTTAAATGCTGATATTATAATGCTGCACAGTGTGATATTTTTTCTAGCATTTAATTTAAACATTAGTGAAAATATTGTACAATTTGTTTTGAGCGTCATGCATTACACAAATGTTGTAACTGTTGGTGTTAAAACAGCACATACTTTCTCGCATTATACCTAAAAATATTTCAAATTTTGCAATTTTTAACAATTCAGAGAGATCAAACGAAAATGCGATCTTTTAAGTGTCCCTTGATCTATCCGTGGACAAATTGAAACAAACATTTGTAGTGGTTTTTGAGAATTATTTTTACAATTTGCATGAAGTTTAAGCACAAATTCCGTAAAAAACCACTCGTTTAAAAAAGATGCATGGCCTTTTCTAATGATCTAATTTTTAGAATATATTTCATTTAATTCAAAAAGCTCTGTATTCAATACTGTACTTTTGACATTGTTAACTTTTTGCAATTGTCGAAAACACAGTGTTCGCGAAAAATGGAACTGGCACCCATTTTTATAACGTCATTCATACGAGAAGAAAATGTTAAGAAAAAAATGTGGAGCCGTTTTTAATAAAAAATGTTTGAAAATTCGAAGTAAAAATAACTTGACTACCACCAGCGATTTTGCTCGTCTTACTGTGCGTGAAATACGTATACGTGTACCCGCACTATGGTGCCAGTAAAACGGAACATAGATTAATCGATAGTTGTGATCAGGGTTGTCCATGGCGCTAGAGGTGACGTTTCGACCAACATATCGCGAACGTCTTCAGAGCCGCCTACGACATCATTTATGGATGTCATTTAATCATTTATATCATACATATTATTGAGAGTTGTTCGATTTCTCTGTAATCTGCAAGATAGAACCGAAAAACCGGACTTTTTTTTAAACTTTTTGACTGAGGATAATTGCATTTGGATCAATGAATACGAGAATAGGTAATATTTAGACATTTAACCACAAAATAGGCAAGCACTGAATGTGCTGAATATGCATGACTTGAGAGCAATGCACTGAAGACCGCCGCAATGCAACCAAAAAACCTTTATGTTGCAATAAACTCGACAAAAGAACGCCAATATTTATTTCTATAATGATGCCAATGTCGTAAACTACCATAATGACTTACTAAACTGAGGTATCCATTGTGTATCATATACATAAGTAAAATCCTGTGAACCGGAGCTAGAATGATTTTCCTGGACCGACTCAATTCACAGATGATGTCAAAAACATTGATGACTTTAGTGGTGACTAAGAGTTTTAAAAATAAAGACTAATTAAGCATGTATTGTGTTTAATATTATTGCTAGTGGTCTGCAAAAGCAAAACTTCTGCTGAACTAACGGCCGGTGTCACCACCATTATTTAAAATTCTTAATGTGTCATCCATAAATTACGTAACGCTAAAGTGGGAGGGAGGGGGTCTGAGGCAGCGTTACGCTGCGTTACTTAGAGATAGGGAAGTGTGTTACAAGGAGGATGGGTGTATTGAAAATACTCGAAATTTGCATTACGTTATTTATGGACGGCCCCTAAGACGAACTTCAAATTTGAAGGTAGACGTAGGAGACATTTCCGTTTCCCCACACCCTTTAGAGCGAAATTAAACGATAAGTTTGACTTAAAGTTAAGCACACCTACGAGCAGCACTTACATATTTTAAGTCGTACTTTACGGCGCAAAAACCGTCCAAATAGCGAGCATATTGTGGAGTGTTGATTTTAATAGTAATTGCTGTGGCAGTTGAGGAAACGAGAGCTTCGAGTAGCCTTCTCGTAGGCAGAGGTAGATTCAGGAACGGTCCAAATATTTTAAAGGGTTTGATGAAAGAGGTTTTGGCATCCAATATTCGCCTATCAGAGATAACAACACTACATGTTTTGGAGCTAATTGAAGAACGATTGGAATCTTCAAGTATTCCTCTTAATTAATTATTAACGAAATGAGCATTTCAATCATTTGGCGCATAAGTGCCTTTGAAGTAACAATTTTGTCTCACAACTAGTGTTTTGGAGGTTGTATTTACATTATCCAGTAGCTACTCTCAACTTCGGTAATTTTGATTGCATTTGTTAAAACTTTTCCCTCTTCTCTTGATGAATGACTGTAGTCTTATTAATAAAAAACAGTACCTCTTCAATTTAAGACATTCAAATTTATTTTAATTATATATAACTGTTATCTAATTTTTAATCTACATTATCAGTTGGCGTGACTTGTGGCCATCTTCAGACCTCTGGTTGAAAGGAAAAATGCCTATCTTTCAAAAGTGGATTGTATTTCCTTTTTCACCCAAACTTAACAATTAAGAAGATAACCACCTAATCTTAATCATCATTTGAAGAATGCATTTCCTTTTTCATCTTAACTTAACCATCTTCACAACTTTATTCAATATTTGTTATAGTATATCTTGTAGTTCATTGCTTTAAAATTGTGTTAAATGTTATCCCAAGCTTCATTTTTTGTCGGTTTGTTGTTCCATTTGTAACTTTATTTTCAATCATAGAAATGTACTTTCTCATACATTTCAAGAGAATTTCTTTCTCCGACGATGAAAATTTCGCAATCCTGTCTTTTTTTTCAGTGCAAAAACTAAAATAAAAAAAACAAAAACAGAACAAACGTGGTTGGTTATGGTCACTGACTGTTTATTGTCCAGCATTGCGAACATTGCATTCACCGAAGAGAGAAGCGTTATTTTGATTTGGTTCACCAGAAAGTTTGCAATTTGAATGGCAATGTTGTTATAGTTCCCTCGGGTTGAGCTGCGGGGGACCTGCACAGTGCTGCGATATCGATGGGTTGTTAGCCAGAGACAGGCTTCTGTGCGCTGCGGGGGACGCCGCCGTAGGAGGTTGGGGTGGGGATGGAAGAGATGGGACCGCAGAGGGTGTGGAGAGGACGGGTTGAAGGAACAGAGAGATGTTGTCACTGGGTACGCTTACGGGACTTCGACCAGCTGACGGGTTTAACGATAGGTCGCTAGTGATGCACCTACAGGCAGCAGCAGTAGTCGATCGAGAAAATAAATGAGCTAGAGAAGACAATCGATACCTTTGCATTCAAAGGACCGACTGCTTCGAACAAAATTACTACTAACTTTGAAGTTAAAAATGACGACCAATATTTTAATTAAAGATAATTATTTCAATTGATATGAGAATTTAAGGCGCGTTACTAACGAGGAATCCTCCCGGGTTGTGTGATTACAGTCAGTTGAAGAGGACAGGAATTCTCCGAAGGAATTTCGTTAATGAACAGCAGTAAGATTTAAGAAAATGTAGGAATTCAAGTTAATAAGTAATTTGGATAAGAAACCGACTTGCGTAGCTGAGATCGCTACGGTGAGCGCGGTTGCCCAGTTTCCACTCAAAAGGTCACAGGTTAGAATCGCGCCTACGGCATGGATGTTAGTTAGCTTTTGTGGCATACTCGGAGCTTCAGGTCAATTTGTTCACATAATAATGTACAATTAACACAAAGTCCAGAGGAAAAAACAGAAAGAGAAAAAAACATGAAACAACTCCAAAGTGAGAATATTAATGTTCGACATCCCATGAATAAGAAGTATATCACAAATCAAAGGCGAATTGAAGAAACAGTGAGCAGATACCAGAATCACAAGGACAACAATAACGACAAACAATATGTACGTTCTCTTTCATATCATTTGAAACTGTATGGTTATCCTGTGGTAGAAGAAAATTGAAATTAAATTACTTGTTTTCACATGTAAAAATTTAAAAAGTCAATAAACTTGCTAAAGAGTTTAGCGAATAAAACGTCATTTTATGTATCATTCCTCTGAGCATTAATTCCAGTGGACATTGTATGTTACTCGTCATATAGGAACTGAACATTTCTGCAATGGACATACAAATAGCTTGGACGAAGGAATATTGGACCTGTAATGAAGTGAACATTTATTCTATTGGACATTTTGGTAGTGGACGTTTACCTGTGGACCAATTGACTGCTAACCTTCCAGACCACCACGTTCCGTTTTAAGAAATAAGCTGTCCTTGCCGTTCATTTCCTCTCTCTCGCTACAATGTAAGTTGGGTACTCCTAACGAGATGGTGGTCTGCCGGCGGACGAGGGAGTAAAGCGCTGTTAATGGGTCCGCGGACAATGACGTGCGTACCACTTGTCTGACACCTTCCCTCACAAAGTGTAAAAGGTTAATACGGGTCCGTGGGCTCAGCGGGCGGTGCATGCACTAGCCGCACGGACATCACCGGTACGAAGCAGAGGGAGACTGATGCACGTGCATCACTGTCAGAGGAGAGTGTTAAAATTGAGATTAAGGGTCGGCGAATTTCTAACTGAAACACCGACGTTTATGCCCGATGATATTTGGCCCAGGTCGGACGGTCTAAAAGCGCAAACGGGGAAAGCAAGGAATCAGTGTAAGAATTCCTTGTAAGATGTTGATGGGGATTTCTGAAACTTTTTCTGATCGCAGACCCTGTTTTCCAGAATTCTCAAAGCCGTTCACCCGTCACTGTTATGTAATTCATGCACACAAAATAAACTTATTTATTACTCGATATCAAATATCTTTCTAAATCTACAAAATAGTTTTGCGCCCCTGCTAATAAGTAATTGAAAAATATAAAAATGGTGCGGTACGGCATTTCACATTTCATGTTTCTGGTCGCGTCCACTACTAAAGTCATTGGTCGCGTAAGTGTAGTGCTCGTTTTTTTCACGAGAAACTGTGGTGTTCTTCCCGTGCTGGATGTCGACATCCGGCGCCCACCTACACTTTGGCTTGCAGGTTTTTCCCATTCAGCTATTCCCCACTAGCAGGCACCGCCCTAGCCGGGACTAGCTCTAAGCTTCTGAACGGTCTCTTCACATGCGGAAGTGTAGTGCATGTAAATGTGTATGTATGTATGTATGTGTGTGTGTGTGCGTGTGCGTGTGTGTGTGTGTGTGAGAGAGAGAGAGAGGGGGGAGAGGGAATGCATGCATGGGGTAAGGAGAGGACAAGGAAGAGGAGGGAAATATCGCGTGTTCCTTGGCCCGTTTGTTAGGGGAGTGCTTCGGTATTCGCCTGTTACTGATCGTAGAATACCCCGGAAAAATACCGATCGGAGCAGCCTGTCACTATAATTCTCCTTCAGACAGTGGCTGAATTCGACGTTGCTATTTAGCTCATGTCGCAAATCTTGCCATCGATGGGACTCGAGCCGTAGGATGTCCCAGTCAGACGACCTGCAGTGATATTAGTTAATGCCCTGAGCACCTTCAGACGGTATGGACTGTAAGAATGAATGATATAAGCTAGAGAAGATAAGTCTGACTTCGCGGCAATAGTATGAGATGATGGAATAACTCTGGAAGGACAATGGTCAACAGCGTTTTGCAACCATTAAGATAGTACTGGAGACTACTATCTTGGAGATACACGTAATAGTAGCGATTTTACGAAGGTTAGACCGGCAGAGGGGAGGGATAGGACAAAGATGGTGACAGTTGTGTAGAGAGATCAAGGAAAAGAAAAAACTGAAACTGACTTAATAGAGCAAGGAAACTGAAAATTTTGAAGTCCAATTTCAGGGCGATTTTTGATTCAGTTTTGAACACTTTCCCTAAGGGTACAAAGAAGATGTAATGCACTTTGAATCCCAGTTGCAAACCACTTCCTCTTACACACATGGCCATCTCGGGATCGGCAATAAAACTAAGAGTAGAGTCTACTTTGACTTATAACTACTGGTTCTACTAACATGTCAAAATATGTATATAAGAAAAGAAACCTTAGAAGTCCTTCCTTTGTGTGGAAGAAACTTAACACAACTTACTGTATGTATAGACGCAAGGCTGAAATATATTTTCTCTCTCTTGTAATTACTGTATTTACAGTACTGGGCGTTGAGGGGCGTGGAGTTGATCCCTGACGGACTGATGGCAGGACGAATGGACAGGCAGACACAGACAGGCGAAGGTGGAGGAGGAAATGTCGGGAGGACAAAGAGGTGGCGTTGGAGAAGATGGGGGTGGTGTTGGCGGCGGCGGAGAACAAGGAGGTGGTGGTGGTAGATGAGGTGTCGGTGGGGGAAGAGGCGTCAGCGGTAGGAGGAGGCAGAGGAGGAGAAGGCGGCGGAGAAGGAGGTGGAAGATATGGAGGCGCGGGGTATTGGAGGAGGAGGAGATGAAGAGACGGTGGTGGAGGCGGAGGAGGTGGAGGAAGAGGATGAGAAGGCGGCGGCGGCGGAGAAGGAGGAAGCGAAGACAGAGGGGCAGAATGCTGTGGCGGAGGAGGTGGTGGCGGTGGCGACGGCGGTGGAAGATACGGCGGCGGCCGGGTATTGGAGGAGGAGGGAGACGAAGAGACGGCGGGTAGAGGCTGAGGAGGTGGAGGAGGAGGATGAGAAGGCAGCGGCGGCGAAGAAGGAAGCGAAGACAGTGGGGCAGAATGCTGTGGTGGAGGAGAAGGTGTTGGTGGCGGCGGCGGCGGCAGCAGCGGTGAAGGAGGCAGCGGCGGCGGGGGGAGTGCTGGCCTCGATCGGTTGGAGGAGGAAGAGGAGGAGGAGGATGAGGCGGGAGCGACGGTGGTGGATGTGGAGGAATTGGTAGCGGAGTTGGCGATGGCGGCGGAGGAGTAGGAGGAAGTGGATGTGGTGTAGTAGAGGGAGGGGCAAGTAGCGGCGGCGGGCCCTCTTTCTGAGGCCTCCAGCGGCGCCTGTTTGCCACGCGGCTGCGAGGGGACGGGGCGTGGGCGTGAGGTGGGAGGTGGTTCCCGGCTACCGGACAGTGGCCGCTCAATATGCAACAAAGCCACTTGTTGAACGCGGCGGCGGCGGTGGCGGCGCGGCCCACCCGACCGACGCGCCGACAAATTGCTGCTCCTGCCCGCCGCTGCTTTGAAGAGTGGCCATCGCCTGCCCCAACCCCCT
Organism: Acheta domesticus; assembly: GCA_031308135.1. Taxonomy (NCBI): domain Eukaryota; kingdom Metazoa; phylum Arthropoda; class Insecta; order Orthoptera; family Gryllidae; genus Acheta; species Acheta domesticus. The sequence goes on along the minus strand of JAHLJT010004567.1, from coordinate 28,408,634 downwards.
TGCCACTGCCCGAGCCGCGCTCTTCTGCAGCTGCTGAGGCCGTCAAGCAATCACTGCTCGCTATTGTCTTTCCTCTTTCACTTTTCACTCTTTAAATGCGATGCCCTGGCAGTTTCGGTCAGGAAACTGTGTTACATTCCACACTTGTACCTTACATTCCATCACTGGATCAACTCCGTATCTGAATGTACTGTACGTATTTTGTTTTCACAGTTTCTCCTTTCCTTCTTCTTCTTGAAATATAACAACTTTAATGAAATGTTGAGGTCCAAAATCAAACGACTAATAATACATGATATCTCAAGGAAATTCCGAAAAAAAATGGAGTTAGAGGTAACTTTTACAGTGCACTGTAGCAGGTCCTAAATGTGAATTAGGACGATACATTGAATCTTAAGGTTATGGTAGAATTTGGATGCTATTTTTTCATTTCATTTTTTGGCAGTCATTTTTCAACAATAATACTTGAGGAATATTATTGCTGTCGAATATATTGCTTTAATGCATGCTGTTCGCCTGGTGCTACCACGAATTATTGTATTTCATTTTACGAACAGAGGCGCGTCCAGATTTTATCTCGGGGGGATGGGGGTGCGGATGAAAGTACGAGTATATTTTTGAATATGTATCATCGGCGACTGCAGAGGGGGGTGATAAAATTCCATTAGCCCAAACCTTTATGGAGCTATCAGCTTGTACAATGTCTAATTGACAACTGGGATCTATGGCGTCGTGAGGTCTGCGTCACACTCGAGCCCTACCACCAGCGCTTAGCAACTGAATTGGGACTCATCTTAACAAGGCATGTTTTTCCAGTGGTCAGGAGCCTAAGAGAAGTGCCGCAGGTCATTTCGTGCTTTTAGCAAAGGCACATAAGTCGGTCTTCTGCAGTCACAGTCCATTAAAGCCGATTGTCTTTGCACTGTCCTAACGGATACATTCGTTCGTCGTACGTTGTACGTAGTGTTGCTTGTCAGCACTGATAACGTTGCGAACGCCGCTACTCTCGGTCATTAAATGAAGGCCGTCGGCCACTACGTTGTCAGTAGTAAGACTTTATGCATGAAATTTGGTATTGCACGCTTTTGACACTGTGGATCTCGGAAAACTGAATTCCGTAACGATTTCCAAACTGTAATGTCCCATGCGCTTTGCACCAAGGCATTGAGTATTCAATGTCTGTTAATTACCGTCGGATTGTCATAATCATGTCAGAAACCTCTTCATATAAAACAATGAGAACCGATGAAGCTCGGCCAATGCACTCCCATGATTTTTGTCACGTCAGTCTACATTAGGTTTACACATCTAAGAAAAAAGTAAAGATGAACGAAACGCGTCTAATGTTTCTAGTTAATAAAACATTGTTATTGTCAATTTCTGCAGCGTCTGTGATTGCGAAGTCCCAACTTTTAAGCGCCGGTGGTAAGACATTTTCGACACAAAATACGTAGATAGCTGCGTGGAATTCAGCCGCTCGTTATCGGGAGAAGAATTCTAGCGACCGGCTTCTCAGGTCGATAGTTTTCCGTGATTTGTCCGATCAGCATCAAGCGAATGCCAGAGTAGAACCATAACAAACAGGCTATATATCGTGCTCTGCCTTTCCTTCCTCTTCCATGTGTCTTCTCCTTACAAACACATACATACACACATCCACACACATACGCACGCGTGCACTTGCATGCACTCCACTACCACACAAATAGAGCGAGGAGGTCGAGTTCTAAGAGCTTATGCCGGCTGGACGGTGCTCCTTAAGCCAACGTGTAGGACGGCGCTGGAACTCACCACCCTGCGGAGGAAGAACACCGCCCACTCCCGGGAGAAAACATTCTCTACACTAACGGGACTAACAACTAAGCTGTTGACGTGCCCGGTTTAAACATCAATCGATCAACACATCAATTTCAACGCGTGGAGCTGTACAAAAAGTTGGCCAGTGGTGTCAAGGTCTTCTACTGGTGGCAGTGGCACGCTCACGTAGCACCGTGGCATGCCACTAGCTTCTCTGCGCAACTAACGTCGGGAAAGCCTACTATTATGAGTAGTAGCCGCCGTTTTACTATATGGATGGCATTGCCTCTGGGAATTAACTGCGTGTAGGGGCGATTTTGTCGTGACACTCGTGCCACGGACTCTTGCTCGTGGCATCGACCCTGACAACACTGAAGTAGGGGATCCGCCAGTGATGAGTGCGTGAAGGAAGGAGCCCTACAGCTCGAAAGCGTCGGGTCCGCTGGCTGCGCTGCGGGCAGACGCCGGAGACAGAGGCAGTCTGTGCGCGTGGCGGCGGCGGCGGCGGAGGTGTGCGAAGAGGCGCTTCCGTTTCTCGTTTGTTTGGCGAAGGGCGAGGACTGCGGCGGCGGCCGCTTGGAGGTGCTGGCGTCATCGCTTCGGACGATGCCCGCAGGCTCCCACAATTAGGAGGCTCAGCAGCAGAGGCGGGATTTCGGATCTTTAATTGAGGGGGGTGGAGGAATTGAGGTTATTTGTTATAAAAATTTAAAATTACAGTTATAAAAAATAATTTAAATTCTCTTTGTTTAAACATATTAATTCTTATTAAAATGTACGGAAAGCAGTTTGCGGTATGCAGTAATGCTTCTACAATTTTCTTTTTAATATTCTACTTTTGAATTTGATAATAATTTACTTTTTAATAATCTCCATTGCTCACAACATGTATTTGATGCATACTTATGTATATAAATACAATATATTGTAGCGGCTAGGATTTTGTTTTATATTTTCTAATACCATACCATATGAGTATCATAAATGAAAGTAATATATTTTTTTAGAATTCATTCGAGTATTAAGATTCAAGATTTTAGGCATGAAACTGTTTCATTTCTAAGTAAGTAACGTTCAAACGTAAAATATAATTGAAAGATGATTTATTGATACTGGAATATTTGCAGTAACGCTGAACATTATCCCGCGCATTGCATAATACTCAACAAAAGTGCACCATAATATGTATTTTATTAGCTCAGCTGAATTAAATTGTTTGCTTAGTTATAATTAAATTTCTCCTCAAAATATACAAAAATTAAATCTTTTATAATACGAAGATCGGCGAAATGAAATGTCTAAAGTGTATTTTTTTAATTTGTGCCAACATTGGAGAGGCGACAATTGCCCTCGCTTGCTCCCCTGAATTCCACCTTTGCTAAGCTCCAAAAGTCAGCGAAGTACCATTCGGTTGTGCAGGTTTCACAAAGGATGAATATTTATTGACATGACAGAGAAAATGTTTCTGATTACAGTTCTATTTTACGTTTCCTTCAATTTTGTAATTAGTTAATATTGACTAAGCGGACTTTTATAATTCGAATTCTGACCACGAGAAAAAGTATGACTGCTTAAATGTTCCAATTAACTATCATTTTTTAAGATATATCGATTTAAACAAATTTATTCACTTAAGCAATTAGTCAACTTTGTATGTCATCTTCTTAACTGCTTTGTTATACTGTTTCTAGAGAAATATTTTATATTAAAAAATTTAAATTAGAAAAAGGAAACATGATTATTTTTTCCAGCATAGATTCATTGAGACATACTGACTTGTTACTTCTGTTAGCTCAACTCTTGTTTTCCAACTTTTTCTTCCCGATTAATATTTTCTTGCACAATGACAATGTGATCTGTCCATGTTGCATCATAAAGACTGCAAAAGTGACAAAAATTCTTGGGTCACTACAGTTTGCGCAACAATAAAACGTTCGAATATATTCACCTTCAGTGCGCTCAGAAGCTGCGTGTTTAGATCAGTACGCTCTGTAAAGTAACAATTAAGATATTTACTTAGATTCCAGGATTTTTTAAATACCGCCACCCTTCGGAGTAAATCATTCACTACACTAACGGAAATAATGACCATAACAGCTTATGTGCTCGGAAAAGTCAATCAATTCTGTGAGCACAGAATCTTTCCGAATGCAACTCGCAACATAGCCCATTCATAATGCAAAGTATCAGTCTTCCATAAGGTAAATGAAATTAAAATGTAACGTTACCGGCTAAACGTTACCGTAGGATTCCAATACTTTCATCCTCCCTATTGGAATATCGTGTTCAAAATTTATTAATTATCCACGTTATCATATTTATAGGGTTCTCATTTTTGTAAGAAAATTCATTAACTTTAAATTTCTTTACGTAATGATCAACTCCTATTGCAATTATTTAGTTTCCACAGGCTAAAACATCCCTTCAACTGACTCTATATTTTTAAACGAATAGCCTTTATAACTCAGATGAAAAAAAACATTACAGCCTTTTGTAGTATCTCTCCATTTTTCTGATCATTACACGTTTCAAAGATGTACTAAAAAGCTTCGTTTAATGGGCGATCCCTTAATGAGACGCGCGTTTTATTTCGTCTCGAAACCCGACATCCTCGTGTGCGTCCCTTGGCCCCCGGGAGGGAAGCACTGAATGTCCAGGGGAGGCTAATGGAGAAAGAATCGGCTTTTGCCCGTGAATAGCCGCTGCTTGTGAATGGGTGAGCAGCAAGGGAGAGTGCTGCGTTGGGACGTGGGCAGCGTGGGCGTTCTGTGTAGTAGCAGCGTTGGCGTTGCACCGCCCTGCCGCCGCCGAATGGCCGCTCCTGAGTTTCTGAATGGAAGGCTTTGCTCGCTCGCGGCGACACTGTCGCTGGACTGACTGCTCACGCCGCCGGGGTTTCCAGGTCCCCGGGGTCTAACAGTCGCCATGACCCGGCCATGAACTCGGGGTTGTCGGAGCTCCTCTTTCCCACTAATCAGGAGCACAGATGAGCAAGAAGAAACAACATAAAACAAGTATTAGGGAGAAGGAAGAATGGGCATCGAAAGAGAAAAAGGAAATAAAAAGAGGGAAAGGAAAGTAAGGATGAAAGAAAAAGGAAAAAAATGACAGAGGAAAGGCCAAGGAAAATAAGGAAAGAAAGAAATCAGAAGAGAGCAGCAAAACGCCAGAAGTAAATATTTGATGGAAGAAGAACGAGTTAAGTAAAGCCCCCTCTTCATAAAGATATTGCTATTGTAAAGATGAAAGCAGAAACAATTACAATTGTATGTAGAAGGATCTAATGGTAACGTACTATTAAATATGAATGATCAGTTATTAATTATTCGCTAAATCTATTACTTCGGTTGTAATATTTGTGTTGTGTCAAAATACTCGTAAACTTAACAGAAATAAGATTTGTTTAAATTCGACATTTTTTAGCAGTAAAGTTCCTGTGAATGCAGTAAAACCTTAACTTTTGACTGTCATTTTAGAATCGATCTTACGTCAAATTGAATTATGTTTTCGATTTGAGATGCTTTTGGTCTGCTTTAAAAGTAACCTCCGTAGTGTTTATGGCCAGAAATATTTTCTCCCATTCACACACATGAAAACCACTAGTCAATGCTAGATAGGATGACGATCTAATCCTTTTTATTATTTCAATTACTATCGCTGTAAGCCTTAAAGATTATTTATGGGAGATATAAAGATGATTAAAGAACGTCAGTTAGCAAGCACAATAGCCATCCCCAGAGTCAAACCCACGACCTTTCGAATCCAGTCTGTTCGTCCTCTTACCTCAGTGACTTCGGCCATCCGGTTCTGATGACTTTATGAACACATTATGCTTTCGTTCTGGCATGCAAATAGCTTTATTACTTGAAACTTATTACTCCCCGCCGAAAGATCTATTGCTTCAAACAAACCCGAACGGCTTTCCTCGTTAGTTTATAGCATATAATATGGTAGGGTAAATTTTCAGGAAGAGTATATACTGTAGAACGTATAGTATGTTCACTCTTGTATTTTTAGGTACATGCGCGCGCAGATTATCACGTCGTTTCCGCAGTGCGTCATAAAGCGGTGGAGCGATGCGCAACCTGTAATTTGTGCGCATCGCTTTGCGCGGCACCTGCGGCCTCTTCCCAGCCTAATCTCGGCCAATTGGCGGCGGGGATCGGCCGGGCCCGCCGGCCGGCCGGCGCAATGCGCCGTATTGTTTTATGATGTTCCCGCGGCGCGGCGCTCATCTATTTGCGCAAGTAGGGCTAATTACCCGCGCCTTTGTTGCGCGGCGCCTATTGTGCGTGGCGCGGGGCATGCGTCAACGTCACCGGCTCCACGCGCCGCGCCGAGCCGCCCCTGCAGCAACAGGCTGCAGTTCCTTTTCTCCTGATGAACGGGCCCGCGCGCCCGTCCCCGACGCGCACGAGCGGCCACGCCCCCGCCCCGGCCCCCGCCGCCGCCCCGGCCGCGCCACGCCCCCGCGCCGCCCTCGCCTCCGCCTGCGACCACCTTCACCTCTGGCCCCACCTCGCCGTCGCCCAGCCTTTGCTCCGGCTTCGCCCCCGCTTCGCCCCCGCTTTGCCCTCGCTTCGAATCTGTTTCGCCTCTACTTCGTTTCTCCTTCGCCTGTGCTTCGCCTCTGCTTCGTCTTCGCTTCGCCCCCGCTTCGATCCCGCTTCGTCCCCGCTTCGTCCCCACATCGCCTCAGTTTCGCCCCCTCATCGCCCTCGATTCTCCCTCGCTTCGTACCCGCTTCGCCTCCGCTTCATCTCCAATTCCCCCCCCCCGCTTTGCCGCCGCTTCGCCATCGCTTCGCCCCCGCTTTGACCCCGCTTCGCCCCCTCATCGTCCCCGATTCGTCTTCGCTTCGAATCTGCTTCGTCTCAACTTCGCCTTTTCTTCGCCATCGCTTCGCCTCCGCTTCGCCCCCGCTTCGCCCCCGCTTCACCCCCGCTTCACCCCCGCTTCACCTCCGCTTCGGCTCCGCTTCGCCCCCGCTTAGCTCTTGCAGTGCGCCTTTGAATTCACTCCCGCTCGCACCAACGCCACTCCCTCTTCCTCCTTCCTTCCTTCCCCTCCAGTGCTCGTAGGCCTTAGCCTCCGTCCCAGCCTCCGCAACCGTCTCGTCCCCGCGCCGGCTTCGCCTTACGTCTCCGCCACCGCCTGCGTGTTCACCTTCCTTACCTCCGACATCCTGTCTTTTACTTTGTCTACTTACTTTCCTGTCGACCCGCCTTCGCCCTTGCAATGCGCCTTCGATTTCTCGCAATCTCCTGCCATCGCCGCTCCATCGTAGTCGACTGGGGCGGTACCCCATTGGTGAGAGGTACCTGGTTGTAGGAAAATGCCCGCAAGTTTTCGAAGGTCGCCGCCGGATCTCGCTAACCAGCGGAGAGAAGATCGCCACAACTTTCCGCAATAAAAACCTACACTACACGTACGGGACTAATAATCTTAGAAGTTGAAGCCCCCGGAAGCATTAATCAATGAAGCCTCTCCCTCATCACCATGTTTCATCTCCGCTGCAGGCCTCTCTCCCACCTTCTCCACGCCCTCTCCCTACCCTTAGCCTCAGCCGCCGCACCCACCACGCCGTCTTCGTCTCCATCTCCATCCCCCGCGCGTCACCGCTTCGTGTTTCCTCGTCCCATCCCCTATCCAACGCCCTTCACTTATCCACACGTTCACTTTTACCCTCGCAGCCGCCCCCACACCACCCTTTCATGGATCGCGTGCATGGCTTATATCTTTTAGAACTAGGACTATTTTCACCATGGAGCAGAATGTTGACCAAGTAGTTCCGGTGATTCCCCGAAGCGTCGTCTGCTTCTTTCTGGCGCAGTGTTTTTTATTACTTTTCATTCCAATATGTCTATATAAGGAGGATTTTGTGATCAGTTTACACATCATAAGTAAAGCCATGTTTTCTTTAAAATCTACTTCTCTTTTAAAACTAATATGTGTGGCTTCATTTATTTGGAATAAACATATTACTTTGCAATCCCACTTTACCAGAACTGTGGATCGCGTGAAGGGCTTTTATCTTTTAGGCCTCGGACTATTTTCTCAATGGAGCAGAATTTTGACCGCCAGCTGTTTTCGGTGAATCCCCGAAGTGCCGCCTGCTTCTTTCTAGCGCAGCGTTTTTTGTTAACTTTTTATTCCAATATCTCTGTATAAGGAGGATTCTGTGATCGATATACAGATCATAAGTAGAGACCGGAAAAATATGTAGTATTAAACGTCAAAATATGTACATAAATATGTAAAATCGGATGTAATATGTAATATTAAAATTTTCTAATTCAAAAAATACATATAAAGAAATAACATTTAGAAAAATTATTCTACATAATTTTTAAACTTAATACTAAAGTTTTAAAAACATTTTGGAGGGCACAAGTTGATGCACACAACTTTCTCGCCAGTAGTAGCTTCACCTATTGTAATCCAGGACCTCGGAAATTTTTCTGATGTCACAAAACGCGGTGTCAGTGATTCTTTGACACCTACGTAGATTTCACCAATAATGAAGGGAAAAATGCTGATATTTTAAAAATTACTCCTTTTCATCAAAAATACGCAAGGAAGTTGAAAAAAATGATAGAATAAGAAAAAATATTGTGAAAACAGAAAAAATACGTAACGAAAAAATTGAATATTGTGATAGGAGGCCAATCATTTGCCAAGATCACAATTTTGAGAACGATAAGTAGGAAGACAAAAAAATAAGTAATTACATAAAAATCCTATCTCTAATCATAAGTAAAGCCATATCCCCTTTAAAATCTATTTCTCTTTTGAAACTAATATATGTGGCTTCATAAGTTTGGAATACACGTATTACTTTGGAATTCCACTTCACTAAAACCGTGGATCGCGTGAAAGGCTTATATCATTTTGGTCTCGCACTATTTTCTTCATTGAGCAGAATGTTGACCGCCAGCTGTTTTCGGTGAATCCCCGAAGCGTCCGCCTGCTTCTTTCTCGCGCAGCGAGGCGGTGGGGGCGGACGGCGTCTTCGCCCGTGGCCGAGCGGCCCGGGGCAGGAGCTGGCAGCTGCTTCTTACGCCGCGCCCCCGTCACAATGCCCCTCCCCGGCGCCGGCGTCGCCTTTGTGTGCCTCCAGATCCTCAGTCCTCTTACTTTCTTTCTTTGCTATTTTCTCTTCCGCTTTCCCCATGACGAGGTAACAGGAAATATTAATTTACTTCCATTTTACTGGTTATTTTCTTCCTGTTTATTTTCTCGCTATCGCTAACGCAGGGAGAGAAAGTTATGAAATGCTGCGGGATAAAGCGGGCAATTTTCAGCAGAAATTCTCATTGCCTGGTCCTGGTAAAGAAAAAGTGGATAAATGCAGTTGCTAAATTCAGAAAACATAATTCTCTAACACGTAGTGAAGCCAGAATCCATGTTTTGAGTGACTTGATAACGAAAAATCGATTGAGGGCAAAACGCCCGTCTATCTACCTCTCTGTCTGTCTGCCTATCTGCCTGCTTGCCCGTCTCTCCGTTCGTCTGTCCTGTCTGTGAACAACGCAGGCGGCTAAACCATTCAGCCGATTTTCCCCAAAATTGCCATTCCCTAAACGATCTGGCTGATGTCGCGGCTCCTGAAATTTGAAGCCCCAAATTTTAATTTTGGGGGTACTTTAAATGAAGCCCGTGGGGCACTTTCAAAATTTAAAAAAGGCGTCTACGTGAGGTGTGTTCATCTTAAAGTGTTTTGTTTTTGTTTTTTGTGATCTGCAAGTTCATAATAAAAATAAATATAGAACGTAATGCAGTAACCTTGCTCGTCCATCTTTGGGCAAAGGAAGTCACACGAAAATGTATCGATAGATACACTGCTTGAAAACTTTTTTATGTTTCATTACTAAATTAGGCTTAAGTAAGATTTCTGCCTTTGCTCCTATCTTGACCACCACAGCCAACGCTATTTTTACTTTAGTGGCTCCATCGTCTCAGCGGCTGCCGCTACCCTTGCTCTCCTGGGCTCCGGCGAGCGCTATCTGCGACCGTCAGGCATCCGACCTGCCCAGGCAACTGCAATAACAAGTCCCATCCCATCGCCTGCAAACATCTTCGCACTTCTGAAGTTCCCTATTAACAGTGAGCTTTATTTTCTAAACTTTTCTTCTTGTTTATGTTTCCTTCTTACTGCGGTATCATAACAATATTTTATTTTAAAACTCAATTTCTTTTCTCTTTTGAATAATATATTTGCTTGGGTGAAAAATAAATGTGTGTATTAATTTATAAATTAAATAATTAGAACGAAAGAGTTATTTATCAATGCAATATGTTTAAAATTACTAAATCATGTCTCAATTTTTACACACGAGTATTAGCATGATCTTGCATTAGAAATTATAGTAGTAGCAGATAAGTTCGTAAATGTTTATCATACTTTATACACGCTTGACAACGTCATTGGGATAGTGTGTACTATCAGCTCAACACGGTTAGAAATTGTTTAACGATCAACTGGTTTTCATGACTGAGAAAATCAAATTTCATATGGACAAATTTCAACGGCACGAGCGGTAGCAAGTGCACTGCATGGGGGAGATATGGAAGGTCCCAGTCTCTTCTAGGGACGTAGAGTTTTAACGTTATGTTTGTACCATGAAATGTAATAGAAAACCACAATCTATCTCATATGTAATAGAAAATTACTCTCATTACTAATGACGGTTCAAAAGTTACGTAAACCCTCAAATCAGGATTTTAGTGTAATGATAAAAATGAATATTGGAGTAAATCGTGAATAAAGGAACGATATTTAATTTGTATATTTGATTATATTTAATAATAATTAAGTATTTTAACCGAAATATTCTATTAAATATGACGTTTCCACAAAATGTGACGGTAAACGGTAGATAATTTTTCTCTCGCTTCATTTTTGTTGCCAGGACCTCAAACAAAAGAACACTGAGATGCCATATATTTTTGTTTTCAAAAGACAACCAGAAAGTGTTCAGATAAATGTGATTATCTGAGAAGGTTGAATTTTGTTGCTTTAGAAGTAATACACGACAACTCGATAATCTACATTACAAATCTACAATTAAGCTCTAGTAAATTAAACGTAGTTTTTCACTCTTTATATTTTCACCTTTGTTCAAACTCGCTTTTAATAATTAACTCTCTTTCTCTAGACACCTTAGAATTATTGGCCCAATTATTTTCCACTAGTGTTCTGCAGAAGTAAAAGGTATAGGGAACAACAGCCAAAATATGTTTTGATACGACGTACTTGAAAACTCTGAAGCCTCTTTCTTCCTCCTCGCTTGATGTCATGTGTCGGAAGCAATCATACGCTGAGTATTAGGATATAGTTGATCATGTGAGAGAAATTACCATGCGTATTAACCATTATCATTTATATGTATTTTTCAGTCAAAAAACACTTTCATTGTTTTTGTATTTTTGTCGAGCATCTGGATATCTAACAAAACCCTGTATACCTCTATCATGGACAGAGGCTGCTTAGTTTTCCTGCAATTTACGCACATAAACGAAATTAATAATATAGAAAATGAACTCGGAGCAATAACATGCTATGTCACATTTCTGATGAAATTGAGATATCAGTGTATTTCCGTTTAGTAATCAGTTTACATATTACGGATATAATGCGGATATTTCATCTTCTGAATGCTGATAGTTTATAACGAATAAATATCATGGGGGTGGCTTTAACTTAATTATGAAAATGTTTCAACTTTTACTCATCTTTTTCTCAAAACTTCGTATAGTGGCACAGCATGGTATTGCCCCGAGGTCTTCAAATAATAATCCTATAAATTACTTCTGAAACGACATTCTCGAGAATTTCATCGCATACGTTCGAATTATTGGCATTTGCCTCATTTTTCTCGGCGTTGCGCAAGCGGGTACCGGGCGGCGATTCCGCGCCCTCGGCTGCGCGCTTCATTGCGAGCGCTTCCCGCGAGTAAATCCTCAGCCGCGCCTTCGAGATGTGTCGATAAACCGGCGATCGACCTCTCGGCGGCCGCGGCCGCCGCCGCCGCCGCAGCTGCGCTGCAGTTAAGTGCAGCGCGCGCGCGCTCGCGCGTCCCGCAGTATATCACGCGACTCGAGAGTAATGAGGTGGAAAATAACAAAGGCTCGCGAACATTTAGGGCGGAGGCAGGAGGCTGCAGGGAGAGCGCGTGATGCGCGCGAGTTATTACCTGAATGGCTCCTGCAGGAGCAATTTACCTTCCTCGTTGAAATCGCATTACAGAGAGTTGGTCTTTTTGTTTTCTTTTTTAAAGGTATCTTCGTGGCTTCCTTTATCATTACGCTGTGTGAACAACAATTTTTCTCCGAAATGTTCTAATGCTCTTGGAATTTTGGAAGTTTATTTATTTAATGACGAGGGCTGTGTAATCACCGCGTAAAGTATGTTGTTTCCCCAAACAATACACGTGTAAAGGGAACGAATGACGTACAAAACAAAGCATTTTTAAAGATTTTTATCCTGGGAATAAATATTCATTAGAAGATACATTTTCATTACTTAATATTACTGTTTTCAATAAATTTTATGGTAATCATTTATCCTTCCACTTAAAATAAACATTTTCGAGGAAAAATAGTGATACGTAAAATAAGTTTTAAAACATAAAAATTGGAAATAATATTTCAAAAACTAGTAAATTCTGTGAGTGTGTGGTGTAAACATTTCAAAATGGTGGTGTCTCCATACAAAAGTACTGATAGTGAGACAGCGAGGGTTCTTTTGCTTAAAATTCCGTTTACTATTAATGACACTGAGCCCATGGAGAGTGGGGAATTCACAGATTCCTGTTAGAGTTGTCTGAAACGCAAATGAAATTCACAATGTCCTCCTCATACGTAGGAATAATTGATAACATTAATATTTGAGGTCGCAGAGGAATCAGGATGAATGCAAGAGTAGTCTCGTATGCGATTCCTTCCTTTGATCTCCGTTTGTCCATATTTTATTGAGTTTGGCGAGGCCAAGTTGGAGGTTGGTGTACTCGGAGCGGAGGCGAAACGCGGAAGAGGGAAGGGGTCAGGGACGGAGAACAGGGGACCGTGAGGGTAGTCGCAAAATGAGACGCAGGTCAGTGACGTGACGCAGAGTGACTCACGGTGAGTTTCTGATAACTACTGCTTATTGGACCAGCACTCCTGCGGACGGTGATTGATGGGTAGGTGAGATATGGGAGACAGGGTGGATAGGTTAGAATGATGGAGTGATGGGACTGGCGATCGCAATGGTGTGACAATAGTGACGGGCAGGGTGAAGATGTTAGGTTGGCAGGCCGTATAGTGCGACGACGGGGAGAGGGGATGCCCCCTTAGCAGTGACTGCAGATTCTCAGGCTACTTGCAAAATGAGACGCAGGTCCGTGACGTTGCGCAGGGTGACTCATGGTGAGTTTAACCACTGCTTATTGGACCCGCTCTTCATGCGCTCGTGCGCAGGTCCAATAAGCAGTGGTTATCAGGAACTCACCATGAGTCACCCTGCGCCACGTCACGGACCTGCGTCTCATTTTGCGACGAGCCTAATGGGTGCGCAGGCGGTGAAGGCGACGCAGCTGTGGTGAGGGCCGAGGCAGGGACGATATCGGAAGATGGGACCAGAGGATGACAACGGAGGCAGAGAGGGGAGCAAGAGATGTTCACGGTGGTTGGAGGGAAGGGAGTGGTGGTGTGCGACCGGGCGAATTGATTGATTATTTCGTTTTTCCGGGAGCGCCAACTGCTAAGGTCATTCGTTCCGCAAGTGTAGTGCAAGTTTTTCCTCAGGAGGTGGCAGTGATCTTCTCCCGCTGACTGGAGAGAACTGACGCCGACTTACATTGGATTGCGATGATTTTCCTTAGCCAGGTATCTCCCACCAGCCGGGCACCGCCTCCCCTCCGAGACAAGTTCTAATCTTCCGTCTGGTCTCCCGGCACGAGTGGTAATGTACATGGTACTTATCAGAGAAAACACGGAAATACCGGTCAGGGCAGTCGGCCACTAAAAAAATGTCCTCGAGACAGCGGCTGAATTCGACCTAGCTGATAAGGTAGTGTCGAAAATCCTGCCATCGTCGGGACGCAACCTCTAGGACCACCCGTCATAGACCCTGCATTGTACATCAGTTGAATCTGTCTGGCGAGCGTGGTTCCCAGCCGCTCTGTCGCCTCTCCCGCCTGAGAGTTTGCATGTTAATGTACGTGTGTGTGCAAGGGGTGAGGATAGGGCAAGGAAGAACAAGGAAAGATTGCGCGCGGTACGTGACCCGTTTGTTAGGGTACTGCTTCCGCATTCGCCTGATGTTGATCGGAGAAACCACGGAAAACAACGTATTAGATCAGCTGACTGCAAGAGTTCTCCTCCAGACAGCGACAGAATTCGACCAAGCTATCTGGCTAGAGTCGAAAACCCTGCAACCGTCGGGATTGAACCCCTAGGACCTCTCGGTCATCGGCACTGCATTGACATCACCCGAAGCCGTGAGCCACCCAGCGGGTGAGACTGGGGCGGGGACGGTGTTCTTTGTGAAGGGCGGAGCCAAGGGACTAGGTAGTCTGTCTGGCGAGCGTGGTTCCCGCCCGCTCCGTCCCCTGGCCCGCCTGAATGATACAAGAGGGCGTGCAGGCGCGCGCGGGGCGTTAATATGCTAATAGCATTCGCGCGCCTGGGGCAGCCGCCCGCGCCGTGACTGGCAGGCGGCGGGGGCGGGTCGGGAGCGGGGGCGGGGGCGAGCGGCCGAGACCCAGCCCTGGCGGGGGGTCGTGGGGCCAGAGGTCGTCCGGAACGACCGGGGAAGTCCACGGCGGAGAAGTGTGACTGAGGTGCGAAGGAAAATGCTCGCTTTTTTCGTGGCAGATCTGAGCATAGAAATGCGCAGAAAGTATTAGATTCTTGTTCAATCAGTTAAAAAGAGGCATGATGAATATTATATGTATGATGAATATTATTGCATAAATGAATAAATATTTGATAGAATTTTTTTCTTTATTTTTTTAAATTCAAGATATGGACGTACAATTAAAGAAATTTTAAACTTTTAAAATTAATTTAATTTTAACTTTAAATTAATTTAAATTTAAATTAATAAATAAAATTAAATTAAATTTTAAATTTTAACTCTGTAGACAACAGTAACAATTGACGTAATGCTGTCAAAGTTATCATTTGTTTTGATGCTTTGTAATATATACGCATTGGGCAAGGAAATTTAGAAGGGCGTTAGATTCATCCCTTTCATTCCCAAGAATGTCGGTTGACATAGTATCCGCAAAGGTCAACGTGGAAAACAAGCTGGCGGAAGGAAAACTGTTCATGAAGTTTTCAAACACTGACTAAATTTGGATAGAAAACAAAAAAATTGAGAAAATGAATTTTGTAGGTGCCCCAGAGTCGCGATGTTGCGAGGTGCGAGTGCTGGAGTGTGTGTTGTTCAAATGTAATGGATAGTGGCCCACAACGTACCATTGCACTCAGAACGAGATCCTAAAGGAACTTCGTCATTGGGGAAGGTAGGGAGACTTTGAGTTTAGCGCCCTATGCGCCAACATTTCACCTCCGAGTAACGACGCCCTTCTGGCAATTCAATATTGAATTTGAATGGAAGCACCGGAAGAGGTGGCTCAGGGCATCCAGAGTAATGCAGTGCCTCCGACCGGGAAGTCTTGGGGCTGGGGTTCCGACAGTGCGCGGTGGCAGGATTTTCTACACTAGCTACATAGCTAGGTCGAGTTCTGTCGCTGTCTGGAGGAGAATTCTAGCGGCCGGCTGCTCTGATTGGTAGTTTTCCGTGGATACTTCGATCAGTACCAGGTGAATGCCCGAACACTAACAATCGGGCCACGTTCTGCGCGCGGTCTTTCCTTCCCATTCTTTGCCCTATCTTACCCCTTACTTACACACTTACACTTATATGCTTCGCTACGACTTACATTTTTGATATTGAAGCTCCCAGTTGGATGACAATGTCTCTCTCGTCTTGCAGCTCGTGACCTTGAAGTGCCACTATGTTTTAATCGACGTATAACGAACCATTCTGCTGGAGGAGAAGGTAGAGGGCAGCAAGAAGGCGAGTCGACCGGTTGTGTGAAAAAAAGTCAGTGAATATTTGTTAGTAAAATTGTCAGAATAGTTGAACAGTTTATGTAATGTCAGTGGTTACGACTAACTGGATTCCGTAAGGTGTCAAATGATAATAAATTGTGAAAAACTGAAGTGAAATTGGTACTACCATGTGTTCCCGCGAAATGAATAAGGAGAGGTTGAAAGCGTGGTCAGATGAACGTTGTTGGTGCGCACGCGCGGAGTTGCTAGTGGCGTGTCGCACGCGAATTAAAGACTGGTAGTAGCGGGATACACAAATTGCACAGATAAACAAGATTGCCAAATATGAAATTGAGAGAATCACAGCCTTCGAGAGTCGATAGTTTCAGATTTATGTCTGTATTTGTGAATCCACGGAACTTTTGAAATGTCAGTCTGCCTTTGCAGATGCAGATTGAAAATGCAATAAAACTAACAAAAAATTACAGCTTGTCAATAAATAATATATAAAAATGCCCAGAAAAGTCTGGAGAATATTTTAAGATTAAAAACTAAATTCGATATTTTTCTAATTTTTTTTTCGAGTGAAATTTCACCTGAGGAGAACGGTGACACTAGATTTGATTAATCGGATTGTCCTGTAAGATTGTTTTTGTGTGTAAATATTCGAATGTTACCATAAGTGTTCTCAAAGATTTGGAGCATGTTGGCCGCATGCTGTGGTATGAGGACATATATGTGAAAGAGTCACTTAACATGCACGTTAAATTTGAGTTATGACAATTTCAGGGTGTGTTTATTCTTGACAAATGAGTGATTTTTTGATTAATAAAAATGGTCAAATTTTATTTTGGTTTTATTAGTGATGAAAATAAAAAAGGCTAATGATACAGGGAGATTTTATTATTGATTAGCATTATTAATGATGTAGAATAATTCATTTTTGGAGGAAACCAGATTTAATAATGATGTATCTTATGTCTATTTATTATGTTATTTTTTATTTAGAGTTCTTACCTTTGTAGTAAATGTCTTATAACATTGAAGACACTGACACTAATTCTATGTTCCTTTATTATCAAGCAGGGTTTTCCCCTCACAAAGAATTCCCTCTTCCTTTTTATTTCATGGAATTTTATATTGTGTACTTCATGTTCGGCTCAGAAAGGGCGTAAGAGTCAGAGAGCGTTTTGGGTTACTATATTGCAGGCTAAAGTTAGTTAAAATAATAAAAACACATGGAGGCACAAAACCTTAGAGTTATGCTGTTGTTGGATAGGGAATTACTTCCCAGTCCTCCAACACTTTTAAGACGAAAAAACGAAGTTTGAAATATGTAATAAAAACAGATTATTGCAACGCACTTTATAATTGCGAAACAAGTCTTATGGGAACAGGTGAATTCTGTGAAGGCACAAATATTGGGAGACATAAGTGTCAGGTGGAGACGGGTGGGGCCGAAAAGGGAAATAAAGGGGCAGATGGGGGACAGAAGGGGGAAATGAAGGATGGGTCGAACAGGAGGGTACAGGTAGGATCCAAATGATGTTTCTTAAACAGTATTCTACAAAATGCGATAGTTTATTACATTAAAAGTCCATTACATTTTTGTAGATTGAGTTCTTTTGAGTGCTCTTATTCCAAAACCTGGGTGGTAAAAAATGTGCAATAACACGATATCTACACAAAGTTAAATTGAAGGAAAATTAATCTTTCAAGATAAAATGAAATGGACTTCTTGACTTTATGTGTAATTTTGCCTCAACGCTTTCCGATATTAAAAAGGTTACTTTTGCCCAATAACGGGTCTCTAATGGTATAACCCACAGTTCACCACAGTAACCCACAGTAATCCACAGTTCACGGGCTGACTGATCAAAGTTGGGTTTTAATATTAACTTCTATTCACTTTTAAAATTATTGTTTGCAAACTTTTGTACATATCCAGCTATTGTAATATTAATAATATTGCGTAAAGAAATAGTTTTTAAAGAATGTGTGTTAATTAGAACTTCTGTTGGAGCCTATGATTTCCTTTAAAACCCAATTAAATTTTCAGATGAATTCCTGATTCCGTTGTCATGACCTAGATTTCCTGTTTGTTTTTAGATGCCCGGAAAACAGCAATACGAAAACATCATTAAAAGAACAAAACCGGAACGTTGTATAGATAGGAGAATCTCCCAGTTCGTAAACGAGAACAAGGCCCAACCTCCGAGCTTCCTGTCCGTTCGCGCTTCTTTTGCGAACATAACGAGATTTTGCAGACAAACAAATCTCTGTCTTTTCCTCCATACGAAGGCCGCCTTTTGTACATCAAAAGAGCGAGATACAAAAAACAACTCACAGCGTGCCTCTAAAGTCGGACACTCAAGCGAACACAGAAGGAGATAGGGACGGGGAAGAGTTAATTGAGATTTTCTTTCGTAGTTCCGCAGTTAACATAATGAACATTGTCACGAGGGAAACAACCATAGACTGTTGCCCGGCGTGAACTCAATTTAGACAACAAAATGTCTGCATTAGAAAGTGCAGAAACCCGCCTCGATAAAGTCACGGAACAGGGCGCGATCTAGACACAGCGCGTCACGATTCAGTAGATCACGCGGAGAATTCGAGTTTATGAGCTCAGAATTCGTGCAAGAAGTGACGGGATCGTGCCCAGTAGTTTATTTTGTAAACTTCGTATTTTTTCTATTGGTCTGGAGTAGAAAAAATATCTTAATCAATATTGGAATAAAAAGTAATGTTAAATTTGGCACTCAATCGTAACATTTAGTAGAATGGAAAAGTGTACTCTTTATGAACTAGTTGTACATAATAAATTACTTAGAAGGTAAAATAGGATCTAGGATAAACGTTTATAAAAATTGTAATTCATATTTGTTACAAATAGAGAAATTAAACAAGAAAGAAATAACAATTAAAATTGTATAATACACACGCATACTCTTGCATCTAATTCCGTGTTGCATTTCACATCCAATGCCTAGAGGAACGACATTGATTTTATTGCCGGCGACCGCTTTAAAAACAACGCTGAAAACACGATTGATCTTCTCGGACAGGACAGAAGGTTCGCCATGCCGAAGTATCAGTACTGTTACAGCGATAACGAAACACTAAATTTTCGAGGCGCACTCTAATTGCGATTCATGACACCGTGGCTGACCACCACTTCACCACGTGACCATCGTCTTCGACAAAATAGTGGGGTGAGTGTGAGGAAGCACTGATATATCTGCCCTGTTATGTTTCTCGCGAGTGAAGGGGATATTTTTAATATATGCTCTGATAAGTGCGGCAGCGAGTGTACTTCCGTCAGTAATAAGGAGAATTCTATAATTCGTAGGTGCGTCAAGTGAAAAAAAACGCTGTAGAAAATCAACATGTTACATTAAACGAGAGGATTACACAAAGATACATACTATCAAGCAAGGATGTACTTTTACTGTGTGAATTGCGGTCCGCGTATCATTTGTTCGTATTATTTAGTTAAAATATTCGAGTTGTGCAGGATAAAAGAGCATGAATGACTGCGGCTTTTGCGCTGCATAAAGATTGGTTTTAAAACTGTGTGCGTGTGATTGTATACGTGACGTGACGATTCTGCAAAATTAATTTTTCTCAAAAAAGACTGACCAATCGTCTCTATGGCTGTCAACTACTGGGACTGCAAAACGTTCACGGGAAAAGCCGACAAAAGGTTACAAAATAACAGTTAGATTAAAACTCGTTCATTTCATATAGCAAGATGAATCTGAAACATACAATTGATAAACTATAGACTCACTGTCAAATTCTGAATTTTCCTTTTGATGTTGATAACGTGTTAATTTCATGTTAAATTAAAGTTAGATTAGCTCTGTTCTCCACCACGTTTTGGCCTACTTATAATAAACCAATCCACCTATCACATGAAAGCCATGGAACAGCTTATGCTTTTATTGTGCGCAAGAATTTCAAATAGCCTTATCGACAATAACTTTTAGAAATATTGTGCTGAGTGATTGTAATATTATCCCTGGAGGCGATACGATGTCCTTCCGTTATTATTAAGTAAAATTACATTTATCTTACGCATTCTGCTCAGTCCGATTCATGGAAGAGTTTTGTACATCGTGTGGTTAAATTCACGATCCCCAACACGAGGCCTTGATATTGGATAGTTCATACATGATAAGATGACAACTTAGTCACTCCCACCGTGGTCACTCCGCACCACGCGCTTCAGCGGAGGGATACTTTCCGATTTGTTTGCATCCACTTCATTCTTTCGTACCGGAAGAGTTGACTAAGAGCATCAACTGATGTCACTGCAGTGCCTCTGACCCGGAGGTTTTATGGTTCCAGTCCCGACAGTTACAGGATTTTCAACACTTGCTACATAGCTAGGGGTTCAGCCGCCGTCTGGAGGAAAATTCTGGTGTCAGGCTGTTCTGGTCGGTAGTTTGCAGTGGTTTCTCCGATCAATACCAGGCGAATGCTGGAGCAATGTTCTAACAAATGGGATCATACACCGCGCGCACTCTTTTCTTTCTCTTCCTTGTCCTATCCGCACCTTCACCCTCTACTTACACACATACATGCACTACACTACCTACACTACTAGACCAGTCGGGAACTTGGAGCTTGTCCCGACTGGGGCAGTGCCCTACTTGTGGGAGATTCTTGGATGGAGGAAAAGCAGCAAGCCGACACGTAAGTCGAGGCCGGATTTCGTCATAAAGTCGAAGTGCACCGCCGCCTTCCCTGATAAAAAATGTGAACTACTCTTACCCACCTAATGAATATACGAATATACTCGTATCAGTTGCCACGCCCGGACAAAACACAAAATAATCAATCAACAGTCATTCTCTCGTTGGATAAAGAAAAGTCCAACTGATTGTGCACTGCGTGCAGAGCACTACTAGAGCCCGTAGATAGAGAGTATCGCATTTAATATCCACGCACCCGACAACCCCATCAGGCAGCATTCAGGAGCTGAAGGGAAATTATGATAATTGGTGACGTTATGGAGATTTTCAAGATTATTAATATTTTTTCGGGTAGATTCTTGGTTCTCAACACACAAAATACTACACAGTTCCAATTCTGACAACTGGACATAAAATGGCGGGAGCGGTGGAACAATGGAAATGCGCCACTCTCTGCATCTAGGGACTCGAAGCACCATCATTAGAATTGCATCAAAGGCGAGACGCGAACGCGTGAAGTGTTGCGCGGGTGGGCTCACGACGGCAATAAAGTCTCTGCATTAGGTGCAAGGCGCCGAAATGCGCCTGATAATGTCGCCTAACAAGGGCGCGGCGCTGCAGGGAGTAATTGACGGCGAGGTCGAACCCATGACCCGCGTCGCCGTGCACACCGCCGCCGCTGCCGACATTACCACCTCCGCCTCTGTATTTGCAGGAGCACACTGGCCACAGAGAAAATGTATCGAACACAAAATATAAGAATGAATTCAGTCTAAATAATTTAAAAAAAGCTGGTGACTTTTTTCTGTTTTGCGATTGAGATTGTGTGGAAGACAGCTTCAAAACCAAGTATCTTCATCAAAGCCTTTCCTTTTGTTATTTTCAACGTTTCAGAGGTTTTAATAAAAATTGTAACAATGATATACTTATCAATGCAATTTCTTCTTTTCGAACGAAATATTAAAACAAAAATTTTTAAGCGTTTTCCAGAAGATATTGAAAATATCACAGAGGCGTCTTGTTAAGAACTTTATTCTTTTCGAAAAAAATATTTAAAAAAAAATTCTCAGAGTTTTCCAGAAGATTTTGAAAATGTTACAGAGGCATCTTGTTAAATACTCTCTAGAATTGAAATAACCTACTGATAACCTGAAAGATACAACTATATCCTACTTCTAACCTCTTTACCAAGCTCCGTTCAAAGCTTCTGATGTGATAGTTGTGTGACATATACCACTGCCTCCATCCAAAAAGATATCCTGATTTTTGGCTACAAAATTGTTTGTATCTCCTTGCCACTTGCATCAATTTTAACCGTTTTTAAAACAACATTAATAGATCTGAATTTTGACGCGAGTGGGATTTATACGATGCAGCTCAAAATGCACTTAAATGCATATTTTATTACCAAAAATTCGAAATCGAGTTGTTCAGAAGATTTCAATAGTTTACTTCTCGGTATTATACTATAGTGTAATGTCGTATACGGGTGAAAAGTAAAAAAATGAATTCAATGTCAAACCGGGAATTGCGTTTCTTCACGAAAATTCGCATTTAGTGACAAATCAAGAGATTATGAAATATTTTTAGAGGTATACCATTTTGTATGAAAGATGGATTCTCCAATTTTGTGACGGACAAAGTGGATACGTTCAAGAGGGTTGTAAAAAGATAAAACTCTAAAAAAAAATTATGAAAAATACGGGAATTTTTCATAGTATGGTTTATTGATTTTCAGTTCCATATGTTTCGTACATTTTTTGACGGTGAGCGCTACATTTGAACTAACCGAAAATTGTGTATCCACTCTGGTGCAGTTTTGACCCTCTGTGTACCTCCCGTATCACCGTCGTCGGTCGGAGCTCTCGAGTACACAGAAAGTCACGGCTCGGGGCAGAGGGACGTTTCTTAGGACTGCATGCTCACCTTTCACACTTCGTAGCGACCTGAGCATTCTGAATCAAGGTGGTTTTGAAGGTGACCGGTGAGAAGGGAAGGACATTTCCACTTAAAATTCTTTCGAATTTTTCTCACTACCCGCCGTTGATGTATCTGTTGTACTGAATTTCCTGATGGGATGTATTGTCACGAGCACCCCAAGAGAACAATCGAAAAGAATCCATACTGGCCTTCCGTTCCGTAAACGGAAGTGCACGTGCATATACGATGCCTCCATTTTGATGTCGATTTGACACCCAGCCTCTCTACCGGGAGAGATGGCTCAGTGCATCAACTGATGGCACTGCAGTCCCTCTGACCGGAAGGTATCACGTTCGAGTCCCGACGGTGGCCGGAGTTTCGGCACTAGCTTGTCAGCTAGGTCGAATTCAGTCGCTCTCTGGAGGAGAATTCTAGTGGCCGGCTGCTCTGATCGGTAGTTTTCCGTGGCTTCTGCGATCAACACCAGGCGAATGCCGGATTAGCCTAACAAACGGTCCACGGACCGCACGCGATCTCTCCTTTCTTTTCCTTGTCCTATCATCACACCTCACACACACACGCACACAAACATGCACTACACTACCACACATGCCGGGAGGCCGGTCGGGAGTTGAGACCTTGTCCCGGCTGGGGCGGGGCCCTTCTGGTTAGAGATACCTGGTTGGTGAAACCCCGCTAGTCGACGGTAGGTCGGCACCGGATCTCGCCATCCAGCGGGGAAAGATCACCCCCACCTCCCAATGGAAAAAAACAT
Organism: Acheta domesticus; assembly: GCA_031308135.1. NCBI lineage: Eukaryota > Metazoa > Arthropoda > Insecta > Orthoptera > Gryllidae > Acheta > Acheta domesticus. The sequence goes on along the minus strand of JAHLJT010004567.1, from coordinate 28,385,399 downwards.
GCACTACACTTACGAGACTAATGACCTCTGTAGTTGACGCGCCCGGAATCACGATCATGAACAATCAAACCCATGCCTCTTTATTTCGATGAGAATTGTATGTACCACCACTAGCACGGACACCTTGTCTATAACTTCCGCGAAGATTTCTCTCGATTCATTGTTTGTTAATTGTGAAAATGCTGACGCCTCTCATATCAACTAGTTCAATCTTAACTCGAGTGTTCGACCAACATTTTCAAAACATTTTAAACAGAACGAGAAACTCCAAAGCTAATAAAATGCTCTATCTAAAGATAGGTCGTTTTGGACGTAGTCTTTTGGGCCACAAGAGACGGTATGATGAATTCCCGATTGATATTGATTGATCACGAAATAAGATACTACATGATAGTTTGCTATAGCCATGAGCAAACAAAGACTTCAAAAGAATGGTTGTGATAGTGGCAGTGATTTCCCATCTCGGAATTGCAAACTCGAGATCATTTTAGAGTGACTTCATCATCTGGGTCGGTAAACAAATGGTACAGAAGCAGATAAAGAATAAAACGTTAGAACGGGAAAATGAAAACTCAAGAAATATAATAACTTAGATCTAAGAAATTTTGTGATTTTTTACTTACGTGTTTGAATGGTTTTTGTGACTAAGAAAATCGGTTGGAGACCTCCAAGTGAGAGTCAATCGCTGCAGAGCAACCGTGATGTGCTGAATTAACATACCTGGAACAGAAAATAGAAGCTTTTAAGATTGCACGCGGCTACATGATCGCAATAATTGTCAAAACAGGCACATTTCGGTCAATTAACTAAACATTATTCCAATCACAGTTTCAATTCTTTAAATTAATTGTCATTTCGATCTCTAAGTACGAGATCTGTTGAGGATATAACATATCTATAGCTATTTAAAGTTATATAACACCTCACGTACAACTTTGTCCAAATGAGAATCAGAAACGACGCGTTAAAGTATCTGATGTATATGAACTTTTAGATACGAGTACATATCAATGGACCATTTACATTTCTTTTGTCGAAATGTCAGATTACGTGTTTGATGAAAACTCTTTGCTTTTAATGTAACATACAAGAAGTGTGTGTACCGTTTCTACTGTCATACAATTTAGATAAAAAACAAGACCCACAAAAGATTTGGTACTTTTGCATGATGAGGATCTGTAAAAGAGCATTATACGGTAGATCTGTCGTACGAAATCCATGTTAGTAGTGGTAGTTGTAAGATTCAATAGTCGTAACGTATTCCGATTCTGAAAGCATATCTCCTTCAGCAAGCAACAATTTCCATCCGGTGGTAGCGAGGCTGATTAGAATGATGTAACAAGGCGTTCTCGCGTCTCGATTCCCGATCCTTGTCTCGTCAGGATTCCTCGACGCTCGCCGACGTGACTGCATGGAAGGGCATAGTGCACGCAGTGCCTTAACAGGCTACCAGCGGTAGCGTATCGCGTTTTCCCAGGGCTGACACATCACACTGGGCCGGAATGGGGCGAAAAGTGCCCCAAAAGGATAAAGGAAGCTAAAAAGTGAGAAACATTTTAAAAAATGGGTAGAAAAAAGCGAAAAATGGAGAGAAAAAAATTATCCTATACATCATTTTTGGATCTAATTAAATCGCTAATTAAACTAATTAAATCGCGCGAGGCTCAGAGCATTTAGACTGCTCTTCTGCAGAAGCTCACTGATTCCTGGTTATTCCCGTAACCATCGAGACAAGAACTGATGAGAATAATATAGAATTTTTCTGCATTTCTACGCACAAATGACGTTGCTGACAAAGCTGTCAAAAGCCGATTATTAAAACAAACTCTATGAAGCTGCCATATCTTTAATTCTTATTATCATAGTTCCATCAACATTATTACGAAATTCATAATCAGATGTGATGAAATGATTAGTATGAACTTACAATTTAAGCTACTTTAAAATAGTAGTATTATAATTCCAAAATGTTTAATCTAATATGTAGAATTCGTTAACAACGAATGATAGAAGATTACAATTAATTCCTGTAAAAGAAAATAATGAATTCATTTAGGAGTATAACATTTTAGACATTTCAAAACCACTAGTAATATGGATCTTATATTTTTTATTCCACATTTTAATTGTTTCCTTTTTACTTTCTCGCTATTGCTTATGCAGTAGAGAGAAAGTTAATAAATGCACGCCAAAAAAACGGCGAATTTTCGGCAGAAAAACTCTTATTACAGGGCCCTGGTACCGAAAAAGTGGATAAATCCAGTGGCTAAATTTAGAAGAAAAATACCTAATACGTGGTGTACCCAGAATCCATGTTTGGTGGGCCCTTGATTCCGAAAAATCAAATTACGACAAAACGTCTGTCTGCTGGCCCGTATATCCGTCCGTTTGTGAACGAAAGCGGTTAAATCGTTCAGCGGATTTTCTCCAAAATTGAAATTCCTCAACTGATCTGGCAGATGTCGCGGCGTCTTGAATTTGAAATGGATATTTTAATTTTGAGGGGTACTTTATATAAACCCCCTGGGACATTTTCCAAATTTTCAAAACAATGGCTCCGTTTTTGATTAAATTTTCTGGTTGGATTATTAGTGTAACTGTTGGTAATGTAGATACTTTTTTCAGTGTCTCATTCTTACAGTTTCAGTGTCTCATTCTTTCTTGTTGGATTGTATGAAGGACGTTTAAGAGAATGGTGCGTGTCTCACATTCGTTAAAAACCCTGATTTTTCGAAAAATTCAAAATATCAAAATGTTTACGGAGTCTTCCTACAACTGAATATTGAAGTTAGAGAGTTTTTCCTTGATGAAATCTGTTCCTTAAAGATACATTTTGAAATAAGGTCATGTACAATTTTTCGAAAATTTGAGTACATTTCGCGTAATTTGGCGGGAAAGAAACGTGCTGTTTCAGCACCACTAGTTCCTGAAACTGTTGCTTCTTCGTCGCACAAAATACGTTGCTTCTGCCATTCCTACCCACTGCGCGGCGTGGGGAGCGACAGTCGATTGTCGAATTCGATAAGAGCGCCGCGCGACGCGCGTATACGGCGTCGCGAGTCTTCGCTTTCGCAGCAATGACGTCGTTTGCGCGCCGGCCCGCGCGACCCGTCTCTCCGGCGCTGGAAAAGCAGCGCCCCCGTGAGCGGAATGCGCATTAGTTCGTTAAGACATTAGCGTGTCGCGTGCTGTTTCGTGGCCGGTGCCGGCGCTAGGCACGGGCAGACCGGGCGATCGCCCGGGGCCCCGCAAGTCGAGGGGCCCGATGACGGGACTAATGGGAAAAATTAGGAAGAAATGGTAAAAAGAAATGAGAACTCGAGAAATAGTTAACGTAATTTTATGAGTCGCTGCACTGTTATCTGATATTCCATAAAAAATTCAGTAATTGTTTTACTTTAAATATTTAATTATAGTCATTACTTACAAGGCAGGACTCTATGAAATGAATCAAATGACATCAACATTAAAATAGGCTTCATTGAAATTCCTATTATTATTTCACATGTTTAACAACACGTGAATGTATTAACACTAACTAAGCAGAAGACTTTTTAGCGTTTTAAGATCACCGTGGAAACTGAATTATTTGATCACTGAATACTTTTACTTGAAACTATTATTTAAAATATATTTCCAAAAACTTTTTCTAGCTTAAACATTGTAGTTTTTTGTTATTTGCTGAAATAAAATAACTCATTGTTTCTTGATAACAACTCACAATTTTTTGGGGGGGAAGAGGGGTTACGTTTCAGCATTGCCCCGGCCCAAAATTCTCTAGCTCCGACGCTGTTCATGACCCGTTCGCCCCCCCCCCCCGCGCTCTCACGTTCGCATGACCGCGAAATTGAATACTTGCCCTCCCGCGGAGAAAGAAAAAGAATCCGCTGGGGTTCGTATGAATATTCATGTGCCCAACGGGTCCTGACGGTCTTGGCAGCCAACCTAAATAATGCAAGAGGACGCACGAATGGTGGGTGTAGTGCCCGCCTTGCTTTACATATTTGCCCACGCGTCCTGTGGAACTATCTAGTAATGAATTGCCTTCGGCAGGTCGTATACCATCGTTGAGGTGCACGAAGCTGAATCTGAACGGTCCTATGGATATGGGGAGCGACTTCAAATTCACTCTTCAACGCGCGAGCGTCTTTGGAAAACATCAATTTGAAGTAAACTGAGAATCCCACAGCTTAGGTTAAATTAACAAACAGTGCAAATGTAATATTTTTATTCGTAACTAAGTTAAGATAATATTCTGAATCAAATGGTTTGTTTAATTTATTTTCGCTAAAATTGGACATATCCACATGCAATCGTCCGGTTTGGAACTGAAAGTAGCACGTCGTGGTAACCGCAAAAGGTCGTATGTAAAAAAGAAACAACATTTTTTTGTTTCTTACACCATTGTGATCAGTCAAGACGACTACATCAGTTGCAATAGGTCGTAAGACGAGGAAATAATGGAAAACCAAATAGCAAGCTTCTTCATTTCTGAAAGCGACTGTCAAGACATCGAGAGGTAAGAACGTTTTTCCTTCTCTCTGAAAACTACGGTAGATTTGACATACGACCTATTGCTGTTACTACTACGAATGTTTTTACCATATTACTAAAATAATACATCAAAATATTCTTAGTCTAGAGTACTTTTTATTTCCGGTTCCTGTTTACGCTGACAGTATCAGCATGACACAAGCCAAACCTTTAGACGTAGGATACCTTTACCGGAATTACTGCCGCGTTCTCTCAACATTGGGATCTAAGCCGTATGCCGCCTCCAGGGCGGTCCGTAGGTCCCAAGGCGCACGCGCAGTCAGCGAAACAAATGACGCGCGCTCAAGGCTATTGCATTTCCAAAAGCTCGCAATGCCACGTGCCACGCCGCGCCACACCACTCCACGCCGCGCAGCACTCCTCTCAGGCGTAAGAAGACATTGATGGTTGGAGGCTGTAAAGCCCCTTTAACCCTCTTCTACCGACATGGAGTCCCCGAGACTCCGACTTTGAATACATGCACGTTCGTTTTTTTTGTGATTGATTCTTCTTGTACCTTTTCCTTCTACAGTTTTAAGTAATGATTCCCGAGCTTATTGTTGTAGAATGCTTTTCAGGGAAATTATCAGCCTTTATTGGCGCACAGGAGACCTAGGGATTCCACGTCAGTAACAGTGTAACTTTTCACTGAGTGCCCGTCGCACTTTACCAGTTCGTACATTTTGTTCTGTTGTATCTCTGAGGAAAGTGCAATGTACAGAAAAACATGTCTAGACCTTTGAGTGAGTGTGTAAATGTTAATGATCATAATTTGGAAGAAAATATTGCGCAATGGGTGGATCAAATGTACCGTAGTTTTGAGAGTACCTTCGTATCATCAAATTGAAAATGACCAATCCTCATCATACGGACAGTTTTGTTTAGAATCTGGAGAATAAGACGATAATGAATGGGAATTCATTGAGAATGAATAACCTAAATACGAAATAACTTAGAATTCAAAATACTATTACGAAAAGAACAAACAAGTGTGCAAGAGTTGTGCAGAAAAAGATGATTAAAGAAACTTGACTCAGAATTTTAGTGTTTGCAGTAGTAACATTTTTGTACTTTATTTTCAGTTCTAAAGTTATAGTAGTCTTCATTAATACATTTTTTAATGTTCAATAAATTTTTATAATGAAGATAAATTCGTTAAATTAAAGGTCTGCGTAACTTTATTTAACCATTCCCAGTCACATTGTATTCTCTCATTGGATAACTTATTAACAAATATATCCTGATTAATGTTTTCTTTAGTCATCATTAATCGTAAGTTTCAATGTTCTTCACTCGAAACCAAATCAATACTGTAATATTTGAAACAACGTGTTATGAGTGCACGGGACTCCACGTCGGTACCAGCGTGACTTACTTCCCATTTCGGGAGCTAAGGGTTGAGGGTGTCGGGACAGGGTGAAGAGACCGCTTCCGGAAGCAATGGACAGAAGCGTAACGAAATGAGTGGGAGCCCGCCTGCTAAACATTTATTGATGTCGATCCCCGGTGGTCGAGATCGCTAAAGCAGTAGTGTCGTAGCGATCTCGGAGCGAAGGGTCACGGGTTCGAGTCCCCCCTCGAGCATGGTTGTATTTGTGTTCCTTTCACCCTCTGTCGTCACTAGAGACTGGATTTTTATGTAATTACATCTTTTTTGTCTTTCTATCTACCGTTCTCAAAACTCGTATCTTGGCGAATCGTCGGCGTCTTAACGAAATATCCAATTCTTTCGTTACATATTTTTACATATTTAGCACTATATTACATATTTTACATATTTTGGTATTTTCACAAAATATATTTTATTTTATCAATTTTATTTTGTGTTATACATATTTTTTAATGAAAAGAAGTATTTTAAAAAGTTACAATTTTTCCTGCATTATTTCTTAGTACTGTCGAATCGAGACGCGATACTTTAAGACGCAGTCGAAAGTTTTTTACAGTCCGGGGCGTTTGCTTCAGTAATCTCACTGGCAGGAAGTGAGTGTCGACTGAAATCATTTTCACCTTTAGATGTGAAAAATATCATTGACGCTGGTTTTCGTGGTCTTTAACCTTAATTTTCGAGAAACTGGCGATCGCCGACATACAACACTTTGATGAGAATGCTGCATGCTTCTGTGATTGTTTGCTGGTCGTAGATATCGCCAATTTTGAACAAGGCCTTCTATTGCTGCTAAACTACCGTCCTGAATAGCAATAGATGATTTATTACTGACGGGAAAGTTGTATGGTGGATAATATGCATCAATTTATGCTCTCAAAAGGATTTTAAAAATTTGTTTAGGAAATTTTTGATGAATGTAATGTCGAATTAGGTAAATGTGTTTTATAATAAGTATATTTTAATATTACATATTATATCTGATTTCACATATTTATTACATATTCTCATTGTTTTTATTACATATTTATGTGCATATTTTGACGTTTGAAACAACATATTTTTCCGATTTCTAATCATCACCGTATCATGTCATTTTCATATAAGTACAACGTTAAATCCAATATCGGTCGCTAATGACCTGTTGATGCTACCTCAAATAACAAAAAAAAATGTTTTTTGAACCTTCTGCTACATGTTTGGAGGGTTAGCTCTTATAGGCACCAATTAAGCACGGAATATCAGAGACGCGCAGAATCTTTATAGAATAATTTCTTTATATTTGTGAATGTAAGCAACTAATAATATTCACGTGTTAAAATAGCAAATAATACACATCAATGAAATCTCGAAATTAAATTTAGAATTTGATATTGTGTGTTATTAAAATGGCCACATTTCATTTTGACATTTAGATTTTAATAAACCCTAAGACATATTAGTATATTTACCGGCCGTATTTGATGTAACATAGTGCCTGACCTTTCAAAGTTGGGTTCTAGGAGAACGCTATTTTATGTTTTAAAATTATGTTTTTAGAAAGCTCGAAATGTTTGTCAAGTCCTCCTAGTTTGAATTATCATATGGTTGTTGAAATTAAATACAATTTGAAATGTATATTTGAGAACCTGAAATAGTTGAAGATTATGTTTCTTTTATGTAGAAAGGTTATATCATTGTTTGATTGCAGCCAATTTAGTTAACTTTGAGATAATGGTTTGTATGTATTTCGTACAGTAAAAATTTTTTAAAAACTTGTTACGAGCCAAAATGGAAGCCATTCAACCTGTTTGACGTGTCTAATTTGATGTCAACCTCTTTCTTCAAAATATTTTGTCGATGCACATTTGTATAACACAACTACAAATCCAAACGCAGACAGCAAACAATTTAATCCCCAGAGGATGTTGGGGTTCACCTGATTGTGTAAGGTTGGTTTTCATATCCTGCGTAGCATGTGTTGTAAAATAGGTAATGGATTCAAAGCTGCTAGAATTATACTAATCTTACCTTAATTGGATGTTCTCAAAGTAGCCACACAGTCCAAATAATCCTTAGCATTATTTATACTCTTATTTGCAGCATTGTGTACAAGATCCGTATGGTAATAGAAGGTTTTGCTGCTAAGTTGGGTTTTAGTGTTGAGCTTCATTATCGCCTTTGCGGTGTCGGTTCTTTTGTGCTCTCTGTAAGCCCTTCTCCGGGAGATCCAATTTTGGAGTTCTCGGAATCCATTATTAAATTATCTATAATGCGTTGCTTGATTTTAGCACAAATGCGCTTATAACTTCTACTATTATATTACGCATATTACCCTGTATATAAATCGTTGAAATCATTTCTATTATTTCAAAAAGGCATCCTTCCCGTTTGCGTTCAAAGTCTGAGATATTAAAAAGTAGTGACATTTGCTTTTTTTTGAGACTTCTCTAAATGCTTGAAATAATTCCTTATTGTGTCAAACTTTTAATGGGAATCCGAGAATACATTTAGTGGACAATAGAGACAAAAAGCAAATTGTATGGTTTTTAAATGCGAAGGTGGGACCTTCAATGAACACATTACGCATCATATTATCATCATCTGTGCGAACTCATCTACTTTAAACGTTGTCTGTAGAGGGTGTTTCAGTACTTCACGTAAGAGCGAATGCATAATGGATTTGCCCTACCGCCAGAAAATCATCTCTTTTATCCGTCTCAAGATATAGAAACGGGTATGATAAGAACAGTATTTCACTTGCACGAGGAACAAGCCATCTTCATTGACAGCGTTATTTTTTCGAGTTACACTTTTGATAATGCTGAAGTTAGAGGTTTATTTTGAATGAAATTATGTTATTATATATTCTGGGAATATTAAGAGCTATTTATTGACTTTTTTTTTAAACGTTTTGAAATTATTTCAAATATCCAGGTTATGCCGTTTCAAATCAGTATTCCTTATGAACCGCTCAGGAAGTTAAGAGACAGGACACCCGGATCCTGAAGGCACGAAAAAGAGTTGCGGATTGAATATTCGATAGCAGCACTGCTGCGTCCGTCCAACTCAGCGTAAATCTTTATGTCAATGAATTTTATTTCTCATTTATTCATTCACAACAGAGCGCTCTCGCGGAAGCAACTCGCTTCGTAGAACGTAATATAATGAAGTTGGAGGGTCTGGTTGAAGGCAAGCTGAGCAGGCGGGCCGGCGGCTTGCGTTTGTTTTGCGGCGGAAAAACAAAGCAATGGCGGCGGCAGCGCTGCTCTGAGCCCGAGGCTCAAGTAATCAACATGTGCTAAGGCTTCCGCACTTCCCATTCTTTGTACGCGGTGCGTTGCACGGTTTTTAATACAAACCTCTCGCTCTCCAATGCTCTGCGTTCTTGTGCCACCTTCCTCGTTTTCCTTCCGTGTTCCAGTATCCCTGTCGCGCAATGAGACGAGCAGGCGGACAAAGATAAATTACCACATCTTTCGTATTCGTCGCCATCTTGGAGCTTTTCTACTCCGGAGGGAAAAAAACTAATCTAGCACAGTTTTTACTCTCGGTTCATCTCCCTCAACATGCTGCGAAGGTCCGTGAACCCGGGGTCTCTCTTTTTGAGACAACGAAAATCATCCTCGACAGAAAAGTGCATCGATTTAACGAGAACTGTGTAGAAGCGCTTTCGCTTGCTTGGTGGTCTTTTTGCTCAGAGAGAAAAAGGCGAAATGTCTGTCGTCATCTCACTTAGAAAAAGAAGATAACCGCAAAGAGTCGGTAATAAATTTAATGCTAGGGGATTTTCACAAAAATATCTTTAAAAACAGGAAGGGCTATAAAAAGAATTTTTACGAGCTCAAGCCTGTAGACATTTCCACCGCCATGAAACTGACTTAAACATTCATTCACTTTGTCTGCAAGAGAGACTAGAAAATGAGGTGGCAAATAGAAATAAAAACGACGCGCAAATAGTAGATAAGATACACAAATTGTGAGAAAATTAGATATTCAAACTTTTTATTTTTTTGAGACGGTGCAAAACTGTCATCACGTATCGGCGTACTTGAAATCGTATTTTTCTGCAATGATAAATTATATTTTTGAATCTAAGAATTTCTGATTTTTTCTACTTGCATGGAATATGTCAATATAATAATAACAATGTAATCAAAATGATCATATTTGGTATTTAACATATGTGTACATGGAATGTCATAATCGTAAGGCTCTTATTACTTTCAACTCTACGATCATAATAAAAATGTGATCGTTCGGAAGTTAAAATTCTCACTTCGGTGTTTCATTAGAAATCCTCAGTAATTTCATATTATATTATGATTTCTTTTAATGAAATGGTGTTCTGATATTTTAGAGGCAATAAAATTCTTATAAAATAACAATGTAACGATTTTCACATAAAAACATTCAATGTTTCATAGAACATGTGCTTTCACATCTTCAGATTCCAGCATTTAAATTCAATACCAGACAAAAATAACAACTTCTTATTATGTACAAAATACTAAAACTAAGAAAATTAACCATTCTTCTTACGCAATTATTAAGTATTTTCTTCATACAAGGGTATAAATTGGAATGAATTAAACATACCATTGCATATTTTTGTGCGACAGTAAAAAAAGGTCTAAAACTGACTATTTTCTTAATGAACAAATGAAAAGGGTTGAAACTTGTAGTAACTCAGAATTTTGAATTACATCTAACCTGAAATATAACTAATTCATATGTTTAGATTGAAAATTCTTTGATTTCAAATGAATTCGTTTCTCACATTTTTATTAAACTGAAGTTTGAATGATCTGACGAATTCTTGCACGCGCGTTTATTGGTAATATGTTTTCCAGTGTTCAACTAGGAAATGGGATGTTGGTTCAGCAAAATCCTGGGTAATTTAGTTGCTCCTGAGCTAAGTAAAACTCATAAGAAATCATTTCCTCATATATTTGAATTAAGAGTTTTTAATGTAAATTACTCAACTTCAAGTTGTAAAGAGGATTTTGCATTTATTTGTGAACATTAGAGTTTCTTTCTCCCAGAAGAGGAAGAACGCGGAGTATTATTTTATAATTGATGCGTATCTCAGTGCTAAATGTTTTGAGATAAGAAATAACTCAGTGTCTTTGACTTTGCTGAATATATTTATAAAATCAATCATTGTTCAACAAACATTGTAAACATTACCGATCTTAGAAACAACCAAGTCACAGACATTTAGACTTTTTGAAGGCAACTTAAAAAAAAACAAAAACTTTTAGGCCTGTCATGAATTTTACATTGTTTTTAATGATGAGTTTTTTTATTGTGGAATTCATGTTCAAGATGTTTCATGTGTTGCTTGTGACTCAGTAGCTTACTACGTTCAGCAAAATAATCAACACAAATAAGGTGAACTAAAAAAACTCTCAGGACTTCTAATATTTTTGATGCTTACATTCCTTAATTGTGGTCTCCTTAAAGAGTTTATTCCTATTTCGTTGAAGTGAGTCGGTTTTGGAAAAAAAGTTCTGAAAATTTTGATTATTCTTCTTAATAATAATTAATTTCTACTGCACCTGTTTCAACAATAAAGAGAGGAAGAAGTAAGAGAAGAAGGGGGAGATTACAATGAACCGGAGAAGGCAAGCTAGGTGTCTTTGACTTTGTTGATGATATTTATGAAATCATTCATTGTTCAACAAACATTAAGAACATTACTGACTTTAGAAACTACCAAGTCACAGACATTTAGACTTTGTGAAAGTAACATAAAACAACAAACTTTTAGGCCCGTCGTGAATTTTACATTGGTTTTAAAGATTAGTTTCTTTATTGTGGAATTCATGTTAAAGACGTTTCATGTGTTGCTTGTGACTCATTAGCTTACTACGTTCAGCAAAATAATCAACAGAAATAAGATGAATTAAAAAAAACAACTCTAATGACTTCCAATGTTTTTAATGCTTACATTCCTTAATTATGGAGTTATTAATAAAATTAAAGAGTTTATTAAATAAAATTAATTAAATAGTCTAATCATATTAATCCTATTCTAGTAATCCTTAATCCTATTAATCCCAATCCTTAATCCTATCATATCGTATTAATCCTTAATACTATTAAATAGTTAATTAATTAAGAGTTTAATCCTATTTCGTTGAAGCGAGTCGGTTCAGGAAACAAACATTTTGAAAATGTTGATTATTCTTCTTTAAAAATAATAATTAATTTCTACTGCACCTGTTTCAACAATAAAGAGGAGAAGGGGGTATTACAATGAACCGGAGAAGGCCATTGCAGGCGCCTAGTGGGGAACGGAGTGCAGCGGAGCCGTCAGCATTAGGGAGCCCGCGCGCGGCCGCTTTCGCTCGTGGATCTCCGCAAAGGGCAGCGGCCCCAGCAACTCCGCGTGGCGCGCGGTTACGCGGCGACTCGGATGCCGCAAAACCGCATCAAACTTCGCTGAGGCACCGCGCGACCAAGCTGCTATTCGGGTCGCAAGTTGGCCACACGAAGTGCGCCCCTCCTCCCCCCCCCCCCACTCGCCGTTCATGGCCTCCGCCTCCGACCTCCTCGCTACCGCGCAAAACCAGAGGCTTGCCCGCAAGCGGCCAAGTCGCAGAATAGTTAGTGGCAAAACCCCTCTTGCTTCCTGCTTGGTTCACGGAAGGACGAACGGGCGGTTGCGGGCGACGGTCTTACAAGAGAAACAGCTACCCTTTCTGAACCAGATTCGATGCTTCTGTCGCTGATGATTCACAAGGCTCCGATTAAAGAGTATAGTAGATATCTGTTCGTAAATAATTGTGTGCTGAATATTTCATTTGCAACGATCCACTCTACTGGATTGTGTACTGACTGACGCTAATACTCTTGGATATGCTGTCATTTGTGTTTGCAGAAGCACAAGTATTGTAATAATTCATAATATTTCATTTTTCTAGAACAAAATAAAATTCCAGCTTATTTTCAAAATACCCCCCCAAAAAAGAACTAAGATAATTGAGGATAAAAGTTGAAGGAGTACATAAGGCACAATGTAATGACATTGGTAATATAAGACTACAAATTTTATTATTTTCAATATTATGGTATGATTAACGTAATTTATAGAGCCTTCATTTCTTAAGACTATATCAAATTATATTATGACGCCTACCATATGACGTTCGAACTCTGCGAGCGGCGATAAGGAGTTAGGTAGTCAGGGTTGTGAGAAGTTGTGGTGGAAAGAGAGGGATGACCTATTGCTCAACGTATCCGACCGCTTCAGGCACCAGTGAGCGGCACCAGCGCACCAGGCATCAATGAGTTTCAGACACCAATTTGCGTGACAATATTTGCGGAAATTTTTAATGCAGCCATCACTTTGTTACTAGTAAGAAACAGAAACATGAAGCATGTTTTAAAAGAATGCATTTTTACTTTCAATTCCAACTTCATCGTATTATTCTTGGTTGGCTATTGTTGAAAATTGCCAGTTTATGTCACTTTTCAACTGTTTCTCAGCACTTCTCGCGCACCATGCAACATTGCAGGCAGCGTCCTGTTTGGCTTTTCAAAGGAAGTGCCCTTGTTGTGATCACGTGGTTCGTGACGCAGACTGGTGCTGCGCAGAACGAACAAAAATCGGTGTACTGTACTAGACCACCATCTCTTTCCACTGTAGTAGAGTTCGAAGCAGAGTTCGAAGCAGAGTTCGAGATTGAAGCGACTCGAAAGCGGGAAGCGAGACAGGTGCCGAAAGGAACTCGCAACCGAGAAGGCAGCGCGAGGAGACTTGGGAACGAGATCTGATAGCTTGCGGACGTGTCGATAGAGGTTCAGACAAGCTGCACAAACTGATGTGCCAGTACTTTGTGGTGACGACGAGGGACATATATCGAAGGTAATCTGCACTTGTAAATTTAACATCGCGAAATTGAAACATTCTTGTGCATCCACAGGGCGGAAATATTTTTTAAAAATATATTTCGTGAAGTATAACAGATATTTTAGGTTATTTGGAATGTCTATGTGAGATGGTGTCCTCGTGGTCAACTGACTTGAGTCAGGAAGTCTCAAGCAGGGAAGCCTGCACCATCATTAAATGTGGTTTCGTTAGTGCGAAAAGACCGTGCCGTTATCAAATTAGTTGCTGAATTCGACCAAGAATAATATTTTTGGTAGTGAGAACGTGTGGTACTCTGTACTATAGTTGCACATGATGAGATCAGAATTAATTGCATGCACTATAAACTGACACTAGAAAGTGCTTCATAATCGATTTTATTAAGAGAAATTTAGGAACGCAAATGCATACAATTTTAGGGGAATTTTAAAACACGAAATTAGTTAAAGAACGTATGGAACTGTGTGATAGTTGTATGTGGTAGATACAACGTATATGTAACGTAGCATAAAGAGCTGTGTGATACAGAATAGATAACGCGAAATGGAATAGGAGGAAGTACGAGGAAACTAAACAATGCACTACGTTTGTGTGCCCAGTGGAAGCAAGTGCAAGCAAAATAGGAGTGAAAAAGATAGCGAAAGAACCGAATTACTAGGAGATCCGTTCAGAGTTCAGCTTCGATTGTTTGCGTGGGAGGAGCCGAAGAGAATTGCAGTAGTCCTCTTGACAGGGAGCTCCTAGGATTCGACTTCCGACGGTGACAGGATTTTCGACATTACCTTAATAGCCTTGGTCGATTTCAGTCGCTGTCTGGAGGAGAATTCTAGCGGCCGGTTGCTCAGATCAGTAGTTTTCCCTGGTTTCTCCGATCAATACCGGAGCATGTACCCCAACAAACGGGCCACGGACCGCACACACTTCCGGGACTAATGACCTTGGCTGTTAATGGGTCGGAATAACTAACAGCCAACCACCGACCGAAGAGAACTCTCCCTCTGAAACTCAGAAGTGAATGGAAGGAGAGACGTTTCGGCTGAACGCATGGTCGGGCTTGAGGAAAGGACTTGCCGGGACCTGAAGTCGTTCAGGGGAGCTCGTGCCCGCGCTGCCGGTGCAAAGTGTAACGGAACTCTACGCTGCTGTGGGGTGGTTGAAGGGTACGGTTGGAAAACGATGTCGAGGGGTGAGCGGGCTTGTCAGGACACTGATCACGAGTAATGTACTGGGAGTGGTTTTTGTTTTATTTATTTGAATGGGGTGTTTAAACAAACTGATTAACGAACAAAATGAATATGGTGTTAATTTAGGATGGAAACTAGACTCCTGCATGGTTTGATAAAACACAACAAATAGTATTAATGTATTTTCCTAAATTTACGAAGGGTTTGTTTATAGTATATATATTGCTGTGATATACGAGAACGTGCAATGATCATACTAGGGAAAATAAGAAGTAAGGAAATGCCGTTATGTTTGAATTGAAGAAGGTTTGAGAAAGTTGAAGTGAAGTCAGAAATTCGATTTAATAAGTTTGTGTTTGTGAGCGATTCGTTGCAGTCAAAGAATCAGATAGCTTCGGTTATGCTGAGAACTAGCGTAGGCATATTTTCGTATTTAGTGTTATTAGTGAACGTAAAGAATACTAATGCCGTTGAGATTTTAGTTGATTAAATGTGTTCACTTACATGGGGGAATTTGTACTTCATTATTTTGAACCCACTACTAACTATACAAAATAGAATATTGAAAATACTCCATGAAGCGGAAGGACAGCCCACTGAGTCACGGACTGTAATAGTAAGTTTTGATTTAGGTTCTGTGAGTAGTTTCAATGAGTGGCACAAAATTAACTTTATTCATTCGAAAAGAATAAATAGAAATAAGAATCAATTATGGCCGACTATTCTACGAACATTTGAAAAAAAGATAGGTACATTACATCCTTGAGAATTTTTAAAGAAATGTCATTTGATCTCACTCTCTCAGGAACCAATTCAGTGAATAAAAATAAATTATGTTTAATTTTATCCTTCAATATAACAAGTAGTATTTAATAAATGAAAGTATATTAAAATATAAAATTATTTAGCGTAATTTGCGTGGTGCTAAATACTTGAACTTATTAAAATTGTCCGAAGGAGCCATCCCCATTTACGACTTCCTTGGTACTAAACTTCAACTCTATGTATGTGCTAATCATATTTTATGAACCTGATATATCCTGTCAGCCTCATCTGGCATGTCTATAAAATATGATAGAGGATGCACAATTCACTGCTGTGCCAGCTAAAGATGTTATTTTATTTTGCACAACAACCAGGCTGGTATAATTTAAAGGACAATACACAAGAGTAGATGCGGTAAATGTTTTAAGTGAGGGTTGTCCTTGGAAGAGTTCTCAGGAGAAGCATCCGATCACTCTTTGCTCCAGAAGCAGTCTGCCCGCCGAGGGAGAGGGCGATGTTGAAACGCCAAGACTTTGCACTGCACAGTGGGCAATTTCTTGAAATTATTGAGTTAATAAAAGATGCATCATTATATATGTATCTTTTAATAAACATTACGACTGTCTGAAAATAATATGGAACTTTTGTTAACTTAATTACTGTACAAGAGACAGTCTATAGTTCAACTTGAAATCTCTTAAAAGTTTGGTGTCTGTACCAATTTATTTTCCATGTTTTCGTTCTTTAAGAATTCGGGGACTAAAGGCAAGTAGATCAGAAAGGCCATACGATTGCTACATAGGTGGTTTCATAAGTTTCTGGCCCGACCAAAATATCGCTCAACAATGAGAAAAACTTCAGAGCAAAGTCTTATCTTTAATTGCCGTAATGCAATAAGCTTGCAGCCGACATCTCACGTTTGTAGAGAGTAGTACTTGAATTGGATGTGGCGCGTGAAATTTCATGGTGTTTAGGCCTTTTCACAACAACGTACCTGCGCTTACAATTCATATTGCAAAGAATGATCTGAAGGACTATGGCTTCAAGGAGTTGGACCATTCATACTTCAGACCCGATTGGGCACCCAGCGACGTCCAACGCTTATCAAAATTGAAGACAAATCTTCGGGGGAGAAAAGTTTTAAACGATGTAAAGAAGTAATTTTTGACCATTTTGTGAAAAAAGATCGGAGTCTTTTTTTAAAGACCTAGAAATGTTAATATACAGATATGAAAAGTGGATTGGAGTAAAGAATGATAAAGTTGAAAAGTTACTTTTCCCCAAAAAAATTGAAGTTAGTGAAGCCCGAAACTTATGGAACCAACCATGTACATGCCAAAATACTGCTGGGTCCTCTAATAGAGAAAGATGTGGCCAAAACGTATGAGATCTTAAGTACGAGATTAAAATGAGATTTTCTACATTTGGCGCTCCTGACTGAGTGCTACTCAGTCGTAAAACTGATTTCAAGATCCCATTTGGCATTGAGCCTTTTAACCACGTTTTGTAAAGTTTGTAAAGAGAGAAACATGATAGCAATTATGTGTCGATCCAAATTTATGGAGAATTTGAGCTGGTGTCTGATTCTTGGGAAGCGTTTCAGAGAGTTTTAATAAAAGTCGCACAGGTTGTGCTTTGTTCTCAATTAATTTTTCAACTCTGAGTCGCATTATAATTATATAATTTCCTTCTCAATTTCATGCGGTAAAGAGTTCGTAATTAAAGAAAATGAACACGAAAGATCCGGATTAAAACAAATGGAAATTCAAAATGATTTTAAATGTAACTTTTGTTCTTGGTCGTACTCGTTAAAGTCTGCAGCAGGAAAATACATGGCAATAAAGTTGGTTTTGAATGTTTGATATGCTGTTAACTCTTCATTGCTTTTTCAAACGCGCCAATCTTCGTTTGAAATGATCTGCGATTGTCAGTTGTCATGAACAATCAGTAAGTCTTTACCCTATGTGATATGTTTAAGACTCGGCGGGATAATATCTGTTGGAAGTCGACGTCTGTTATGTGAACCAGGAGTTTCATTGGTGATTTATCCTCGATCATAAATAGACTAATGGATCAGGACATTAATTGAATGTCTCTGCAGTGTCTCTTACCGGGAGGTCCTAGGGCTTCGAGTCCAGCGGTGGCAAGGTTTTCGACGCTAGCAACGTAGGTAGGTCGAATTCAGCCGCTGCCTGGAGGAGAATTCTAACGACCGGCTGCTCCGATCGGTGGTTTTCCGTGATTTCTCCTATCAACACCAGACGAATGCCAAAGCAGTACCCTAACAAACGCACCTCGGACCGCGTGGGATCTGTACTTTCTCTTCCTTGTCCTATTCTCGTCCCTACCGTACACACACTTACACTAACATGCACTACACTACAACACACGTCGAGCGACCAGTCGGGAGCTTAGCGCTTGTCCCAGTTGGGGCGGTGCCACGCTGATTGGAGATACCATGTTGTGGAAAACCCACAAACTGACATGTAGGTCAGCATCGAATCTCGCCATTTAGCGGGGCAAGTAAACCGTCAACTCCCGCGAATAAAAATATGCATTACATTTACGGAACTAATGACTTTAGCAATTGACGCGCCCAGAAGCACTAATCAATCAACCAATCCTCGACCAGAACACTGTGGCTGAGGTATCACCGGTTGCTCTAGTGCTCGCTCTAACTGTGCGCTCTGGAGGCGATCATTTGCTCCGTCGCTCTGGATATGGCTCATATTTTAAAGCATTTTGCCCTTAATGCTTCCGAACTGGAGCGAGTGAACATCAAAGGTATTTTTTCTTAGCGAAAATATCTAAGTTATGAATTTTTATCTTCAGCAGGACATAAGCATCCTAAAGCAAGTTCTGAATGTCATGAAAGCTAGGTATTGGTTCAGAAAAGATTTCTAAAGCATTCCGCGCTTTTGATAGGGGGAAATTCATGACTTTGAACGATTCTAATCTTCTAAAATAGTCTTTAACTGTTTAATGCCTGTGAATAAATCGGAGAAGAGGCCGGTGTAATGCAAAACGATGGTTGGTTCGGATCGGAGTTCATGGAGAATCAACTAGCTAAGATCTAACGGTTTTACTTCTTTCTACAGAAACATTTGATCATATATCAACGGCTTTATTATTGAGAATTTCACTGCCAGGAGGCTGATATTTGCTTGTTGTGTTTAATTTTGGCGAGTTTGTGTTGCTTGCCGGAGCCAAATTCATAGATCGACTGCCCTGATCAGTAGTTTTCATGGTTTCCTTTACCACTTCCAGACAAATTCCTGGAGAACACCCTATAATTTGAGCAGCGAACCGTGTACGATCCTTTTTTACCTATCCTGTCTCCATTTCCATTCTTAAGACCGAGCGAGGATACCCATATGCCCACTTTCAGAATACTCGTACACCGTACACGCTCTGAATCTTCGCGAGGCATCTCGTGGCTTGTGGACAGGAAGTTTTAAAAAAATGTGTATTTATAAAACCATTACCATCCAATCCAAAATAACGAACCATAGCACCCAGTTCAGGTATTACAACATTTAACAGAAATAGGAAAAATAAAATGTGAACAACGCGTTTTTTTTTTTAAATCGGGGAGGAGAGGTGGCATGAAAGTATGAATGAATCTTAGTTCTTACTGATATCGAACGTATGAATAAGTTAATTCCAAAATTTTATAAAAAAGGCTTTGGGACATTTTTTACATTTTTATTCTTCTATAGTTTTTAATGGCAAACGTATGAAATCCTTGTAGAACCTCTTAAAAATATTACAGCAAACGGAACCATGAAAACTATCACCACCTTCAAACGGGATCAAAAATTTAAAATTATCACACACGTCATAGTGAGAAATAATATTCATGCCAAATTCTAAGAAAATCAAACACCACATTCGAGCATGTCTGCATCACAAACACAAATACAAACGAAATGATGTTCATTCCAGTTAAAACACATCACTTCACTCGAAAAATTATCCATAATTCCTACTTGACATGTTTCCTAATTATCCTTCTACTTTTTCAACATTATTTGTTTATGACATTTCTAAATATTACAAAAATAACTCTAAAATGAATCGTAAGTAATCTAGGTTGGGACACTATCTTCTGTTTGAGTAACCTTTCTCTCATTCAAATTTCTGCGGTAAACATCTAGTGCAGTGTTGTCAAGGACCTCTACGGTGGCAGTGGAACGCGTCGTGGCTCCGTCACATGCCACGAGCTACTCTGCACAACTAGCGGCGGGAAAGGAAACTATTAGTAACCCCGCCGTTTTACAATAGGGATGGCGTTGTCTCTGGCGGCGGGGTGCCGAACTACGTGAAGGGGCGATTTCGTCGCGCCACTCGTGCCACGGACTCCTGCTCGTTGCATCGACCTAGACAACAATCAGCTAGTGCTTTGCATTACTCTCTCCAAGGCGCGACGCTACGGTGGTAAATCAAGGGAGAATTTCGAAGGTGCAAGAGTAAGTTCAAGTTAGTGAGATACGAATTAGCAGAAGTCTGTTCGCAGCCTGGAGTTTCTCGCGGAAAACAGCGTGGCCGGAGTTGAAGCGAGACACGGGCAGGGATGCGGGCGGCGGGCAGCAAAGGCGGGAGGAATGGGCGGAGGGGGGGGGGCGAGCGTGTTTGTGGGATGTAAGTCGCAAGAGTTTGGGAGGGAAGTGGAAGTCGGAGGAATGAGGTGGGGTAGGAAAGAGTCCGAGTTGAAGAATATGGTTAAGAGAATAGAGCGGAGGAGAAAGCGTCCGAAGACAAGAAAATGCGGAGAGGAAAGGAAAGTGGAAGAGAGGAAGAAGAATGATGTGTGGAGATGGAGGGAGGGGGACAAGGGGGCGGGAAATGGGGATAGAATGGGTGAGGACCACATATCTACCGTGTGCAGCTCCATTTCTTGTTGGGAATACGCAAGCGCTCTGCTACCACTCCCAGATCTCTCCTCTTGCCCGTATTTATGAAAGTTCTCACTTGAAGGGCCTCTGCACTGCAGAGGAATGTCCGAAACTTCTTAATATGGGAGTTTGTAATTTCCGAGTGTTTCAAGCTATAGAATACCCACGATCTAGCGAGGAACATTTTTTTTAAATTACAAGGCTATAATACGTCATTTAACATGTTCACATATGTCCTGATAACTCCGCGACACCGTTACCTCTGCCGCATTCTTGCTCAAGAAATCCTAGGGTTCGAGTCCGAAGGTGAAATTTCGTTACTAGCTAGGTTTTGAGAATATTGAGAGAACCTCGAAAATCGAAGTGCCAGTTATTTGTTATAAAAATATTGATTTTTTTTGTAGAAGTAACTCAGTATTTCATCCACCAAGGCACACTATCTACTCAATGAAATATACAGCGTCAATCAGCAAACATTCCTTTTACTAGCTAGAAAAATCGATCAAATAAAACTACCGGAGAAGAATTTCTAGCGGTCAGCTTCCTCATCCTTTTCTGTTCCTCTCCTCACTACTACATACACACATACACACTTACATGCACTATACTGCCACACATGTCGGGAGACCAACAGGGATCTTCGAGCTTGTCCCGACTGGCGGTGCCTTCTTGGGGCAGGACATGAAGGAGGGAAAACTCGCTAGCCGAAGAATAGATCTGCGTCTGAGATCACATTTCCAGCGACATAGAAAAACAACAGCTCCCGTGATACACCTACCCTTACTGGAATAATGACGTGTTGCTCTACCCTTACTGTACCCTTACGTGTTGCTCTACCCTTACTCGAATAATGACTTTAATAGTTAGCGTGCCCGGACTCAAGTCAGTCACTCATTCATTTTCATCCACAATATTTATAACTTTGTTAGCATTATTTTTATGGTTTAGAAACTTTTCTTACTAGGTATTTATTAAAAACTACCATTTTTGTGGTCATGCTTGATTTGTTATGAATATACTACGTATTGGTATACTTCCCAGTTGTGACAATTAAGCTTCAAAAAACTCATGAAGCAAAAATAACCAATTAATTAGCCCTTCTCATTTTCTTGTCTTCTCCATTCTGTAGAAACATTACAACACGTTTTCTTTTTCCTGTCTTGATTATAATCATTTCGTTTTCTTGTAAATATTTTTGTTGTATGTTTTCTCATTCATCTTCAGCAGATCATACATAACTGGTATATACCGGTTATGTATAATCACCGGTCAGATACAACTCTTACTAGTCATGTTAAGTTACCCTTAAAAATGAAATATTTCTATGTAATAGTGCAATATCGAGTGAACATGTGATCTCATTTAATCGTCCTTTGTAATTATTTGTACCATATACGAGAGTAAAAAAGTTCTAAGTTATTATGGTTATCTATTGTAATTTTTTTATTTAAACATTTCTGATAACCAAGCTACCTCTTGTAAAGTTTCTCTAAAAAACTTTGCTAGATATTTTGGGCAATAAAACTTTTCGCTATACACTCGCGCTATTCTCACTCACTTCTTCGCTTTTTCGAATTACGTACAGCCTCTCGTGCTCTTCTTTACTCACGATTTTCCTTTCCAAGTGTTTTTATTCTGTCTTCAGCCGCTGTCATGTTCTTTCTTTGCGGTCTACCACAGTAAAACCAATATGTAACTGATCCATCTCTTGAAAGCGAAAAATTGAGTAATTGGAAATTCATATCAATTGTTGGACAATCATTTAAAAGACAAAAAAATTCTTGAAATAACAGTTTTTTCAATATTAAATGATATACATAGTATATCATATGATGGAAATTGGTAATTTCAGAAACGTGGAATACTATGTATATCTTTGAATACTGCTGTTATATCAAGAATTTTTCTGTCTTAAATAATTGACCAACACAATTGATATAATTGAAATTTAGACAGAAACTAAAAATATTAATTACAACTAATTGGAAATTTATATTTTGAAATGGAATGGTTTCCTGTGAAGGATATACATTGTATAGAAAGCCGTAATACTAAAACATTTTAAAAAACTTCATTAAAATAGAACCTATTAATAAATTATACGTGATACACATTTCGCAAAATAGGTATTTTTTCAATGGAATAAAACTACGGCTTTCATAATGCAATAAGTTTAGCATCGTTAACAAAAGCTCCATATGGAACGCACACTGTTTTAAACAAAGTTTGAAATTCTAAATACTGTTGAATTTAATTATAATTATCATCTTTTCCCAAGTATCATTCAGTGGAAGACTAATTGAAACTATCATTTACTACTGCTCACATAGTAAAACACACACATTTTCATTTTCTTCAGTGCATTGATATTTAGTACGCGTGTCGGATCTTTGAGCGTATCACTCTCCTTTCTAACACGTTGTTCGTTTCTGTTCTGACACAAAGTGACAAGAGATGGAATTGAAGTTTGTTGCTGTATTACATTCAATGTAGCACATAATGTTTTACGAAATGTATTTGAAACAAATTCCTCGTAACAGGAAAAGAAAATTGAGGTTATTAATAAATATGAAAGAATTTCCGAGTTATCTGCTATCGAAAACACTTTAGTGAAGGACAATTTAGTTAAATTTGACTTTCTCAGGTTTATTCCATCAAAACTCTTTGTAAAATGGAAACTTCTGAAAGCAGTATGAATTACAGAACGATTGAATTTAATTTCAATCAGTTTTAAGTGATTTCCTTCTAAAAGTGTTCCGTATGTTTAAGGGGATATTATTGCACACGATTAAACGACGGAGATTGCAATTGTTGGTTCACCAATCACAAACATGTAATTCGGCTTCAGATAACTTCATAATTTAATTTTGGCTTATATTATTGTGGGAAACACAAAAATTAACTTTATATATATTTATATACATTTACATTTGTTTCTTTTCATCTGTACAAACATCTGTTTGTCCCAATTTCCTACCCCTACACAGGCACGATTTTCACGCGCTCTTCGCACCTTGCTCTTCACATGCCAGCGCAGCTTGTTCACCCACTAAGGAGTTTTCGGCGAATCCTCATTTTTGCTGACTCCCGGTCCCTCTCTTCCCGCACCCTCACTTCTCCGCTTGAGCCGTATCGAGCCGCCGTGCCCCGCCACGCCCCGCCCCACCCCGCCTAACCCCGCACCCCCCTTCACTCCACCCCGCCCCTACATCCCCGCCCATCTCACGCCTCCCCTCCTCCCCGCCCTCCCCGCCATGCCTCCCCGCGCCGCCCCGCCCCGCCCCGCGCCATCCCCGCGCCGCTACGCACCACCATGCCCTACAGCCCCGCACCATCCCGTCCCGCCTCTCTCCGCCACTCATGGCTCCTCTCCGCCCTGTCCTACCTCGTACAGCTCCGCCCCTCCCCACTTCCCGCCTCTCCACGCACCGTCCCGCTCGCTCCGCCTTACCCCCCCCCCTCGAGCTCACCCCTTCCGCCCCGCACAGCCCCGCGCCATCCCACGCAGCCGCGCCCCGCGCTTCCCCGGCCAGCACCGCCCCAGCCCGCGACACCCCGCCCAGCGCCGCCCCGACCCGTCCCGCGCCGCCCCGCCGCCGTCTGCAGACGGCGCCGTTTCATTAAGGCATCGGCGCGGAAGAGCAGCTCTCCCCAATTGATTCTCCCGCCCGCCCCCAGCGCGCGCGCCAACTGCGCTGCCTCCGCCGCCGCCGGGGACAAATTCCTTCCCCGTCGGCTGAGCGGGCCCAACAAGCGCCCCGAGGGCCGCGTGTGGCACGGATATCCTACCGGCTGGGATGGCTCGGTGACATCCTGTGTGAGCGCGGCAGCGTCTTTGACCGGGAGGTCTTAGGATGCGGGTCCCGACGGCTTGGATTTTCGATACTATCGGGGTGGAACACTGTCCGGAGGAGAATTCTAGCGGACAGCTGCTCTGCGAAAGTTTTTGCGATTTCTCTAATCAATAACAGATGAATGCAGGAGCGGTACCCTAACAATGTATACATGTGCATGTAGCGGTACACAAAATGTTTATAATATATACATACATATTATGTCTGTATGTACTTGTATATATGTGTGTGTATTTACATGTATAAATATGCTCGAAAGTATGTACGCACGTGATTAATAAGATTGATAGTATATCACTAGTTAGTAAGAAATGTATGTATGCACATGTACATTTCTAAAAGTTTTATTAATGTTAACATTTGGTTTTGCATGGGTCCCTAGAGAAAGATCTTGAATTGTTCCATCTATTGATGTAGTAGTAGATGTAGTTGTAATTTCTTTTATTGTGTTATATTGTAAATCGTTTTTGTATTGTAAATGTAGATGTATTGTGAAGCTCCAGACTTATGATTACCACCTGGCAATCAGCCAATTGTAGCCAAATAAATATTATCATTATTATTCTACTACATCACGACTAACGACGTTACGAGTCGTCTCGAAATAAAATCTACTCCAGGTTGCAACCAGCTACCTAAGGAGCAGATCTAGGGACTCTCGGTGCCTCTACAATACTTTGCGCAAAATGTGGGCTGTTTCCAAATAAAGCAATGTCTTGCACTTACCAGTCTTTTGAATGACCTGGGATATTAGATCCCTATCTTAAAATCTTCTATTTCTGAGCCCCCATTTTTCGCTTTTGTATAGTAAAAGCACCACATCACCTCCTTCAATTCCTCCCGGGTCCATCTCTGACGATGGCTTCGAGCTACTGCCGGTTCTGGGTCCCTGGAACTAACATCCGTGGGATGACCAGATGTCGACAAGGTGACATTAGCTGGGTTTCTAAGCAGGTATGGGACATTGGTAGAACAAGGCACGTTAAGATTCATTTCATTTCTTGTTCTATCCATTTTGCTCATTGGTTTTAAGAGAAGATTAGCTGATAGCAAGTTCGAGTTCACAGATCACACTTAACCCCTGGGTTGTTTCCTGCCATCCGTTACTGCGACCCACAGTGGCCTCGGGGCATCCCCCCGCAGGGCCCAGCAAGGAGTCCCTCCGATCGCCACGTCGGCATTACTAAACCTTACGGGATTTTCACTGACTGCTGAAGGCAGCCTCCTTCGCTGGCTAATGCAAGGTTCGGGCCTCCACTCTAATCAGTGGCCTGGTGTGCCAACCCAGTTTCTCTCCTGTACTCTCCATGGGCCGATAACAGGAAGTCCAAAGGTTCATGACTCTTCCCTCTCTACTTACTTCCCACTCTCCTCAAAATGGAGTACTTCTTCGTCGGACCCCTCACTTTCAACCTATTCAGCAAGGGAGGCCCTACCAGTAGCTAGGCTATCACTGACATAGCTCTCAGGCTCATGGGGGTACTCAAGCTCCACCACCAACTGCAAGGTCGTTACTCCCTAGGTGGAGTTGTTGTTATTATTATTATTATTATTATTATTATTATCATCATCATCATCAAGCCACGTCCCGCGCGCGACATCCTTCCCCAACATAGTCTCCTCCTCTCCCTTTACACACACACACACACTTATTCTAACGTGCTGCACAACCACACACATCGGCAGATCATCGATAGCTTGGAGATGGTTTCGCTGTAAAAGATACGTTGAGGGGAAACTCGCGGGCGAACGTGGTGGTATATGCACAGTCTCACGTTCCACTGGGAAAGGAACAGCGTCACCTGCAAGCTGTTACATACACTTCTCTTACGGGGCTAATAATCGAATCCGTAGTGACGCGGCTGAGATCACTACTCGCAGGGAGAGGTGACTCAGGTCATCAACCTGAGGCAGGGGAGTCCCAACGGGGTGGCAGAATGTGCGACACAAGCTTGTCAGCTAGGTCGAATTCAGTCGCTGTCTGGAGGAAAATTCTTGCTGTTGGCTGCTCTGATTGGTAGTTTTCCATGGTTTCACTGATCAATACAAGGCGTTTGCCGGAGCAATACCTTAACAAACGCGCCATGGACCGCGCGTGATATGCGCGCGTAAAGAAGAGGATAAAAATGAGTACTACATTAAGAGAATATGTAGCCGCCAAAAGTTTACATCAATGTTAATTTGTTTTGGGGATTGAATTTTAATTATTTTGACACTTTTTACCTCTTAGACATAAAAAATGATCTGAATTGGCAAATATAATAATTTGCCTTTGTTTATTTGGATTCATTAGGCAAACCTAAAGAAGTAGATAAAGGTCTGAGTCTAATTTGACTAATTTAAGCGTTAAATTAACAATACATTGTGTAAAATCGTTTAACCCTGTTCAGAAGATTTTCTATTGACTTCTCGTGAAACAATCTATTTTTATCTAAAACAACTTCCCTTCTTGCCTCCTAACCAATTACACACACCATTATTAACTTAATCGGAGAAGACGTTCGTAAAATCATCTTTTTTGAAAATAATGTCCCTAATAATACGGTAAGTTTCATCGTATTCAGAATTATTTGCTTTCAATTAAAAACTATGTACTTTGGTTTCTTTATAATGAAAATTATTACTTTCTTACCAAATGTTCCTGCCATAGTTCCACCGCTTTCTTTGAATGTTTCGCTTCCGCTTTGGAATTTTACACCCCTACCAAACGCCGCAGTGGTGCCGGCATATCCCGCTTAAGGAAGCCTATTGACGTTCCTGAGCGTCGATTGTAAAGCAAACAGCCTCCCTGTTTCTCTTTCCCGCCGCGCCGCGCGCTTCTTTCCTCTCCACGACCGTCTTTTGTTAATCCTCGACAGCCGACCCTCTGCCACGCGTTCCGGCGAATCGAACCCGAATTATTCAAATCTCGCGCAACGAAGATCGTAAAATTCGTAATCGTGCCGCCGACGGCTATAACGCTCGGATGATATACGACAGAACAAAGAGCGCGGTAATTTATTTCGTTAAGAGAAGGAGAATAGAAGGTCTTGAGTATAAACGATTCATAAAAAAAAGCTTTTAGGCTTCTAGAGCGTTTCAATTATAATATCATTAAGCGCCAAAATACAAACGAGAACCTTCAAAGGGGAATCGTAAGTGTCGAGACGTCCTCTTTGGCGTGGAGGACAACTTCATAAAAAATCTCGAACGGCCGTATGCAGCGCACCTACGGGAGCTGCGAGGCACTGGCGGGGCTGCGGCACGCTGCGCGGCGGCTGGTTTACAAATTAGGCATCGCGATCTTAGCGAAGGTTAGCGAGTTATTCGGTGCGACCATTAAGAAGGCGATAATGCCTCGTTGTTTATTGACTCAATGGCCCGTTAGCGACCACGCCGCCGCTCCACGCCGGCGGGGAGGGCGCCATTGACACGGGGGGCGGGGCAGCGGGTCGTACATTAGGGCGGCAGGGGGCAGGAAGGGGCGGGGCGGGGCGGTCGCCATGTTATTTATAGGGGCGGGAGTCAAACGCGCGCACGGCGCGGAGCACGACTTCGAAGCCCGCGCGTCGCAGCGGGCGTGTGGCGCAGGAAGCCGGGGATTCGACAATTAAACATCGATGTTTCCACATATGGATATTCAAAATTAAAACATCGATGTTTCTAAATATCGATATTCAAAATTAATACATGGCTGATTAGGAAAATCGATATTAAAAAGTAAAATATTGCTGATTAGGAATATCGATATTCAAAATTAAAAAAACATTGATGTTTCTAAATATCGATACTCAAAATTAAATTCTTTAATTTGTTCACGGTTTTTTATTTCTAATGGTAATTTATTATATAATTCAATTCCTTTGTCAAATAGTCAATTGAAAAAAACTTTGAAAAAAATAATCTTTGAGAAAACGTTCTGGAGACAAACAAAGGGCTTCCGACGAAAACATCGCACCCGCAGTCTTCTTATCAGTTTGAACATTAACACAGTGTGGTTGCCAAAAGGAAAGTACTCAAAAATCATGTGGGTAGCATTTAGCTCACTTCGTAATTTTACAAAGACGTTCTAACTGCTGTAGAGTAGAAAACTATTTTTTTGTAGTTCTTTGTGTATTTATAATGTTGTGCAAAAAACTAAAAATTAGTTCTGGTTAGGTTCATTGGCTTCAGAAAATGAGTACAATAGTCACAATTTGTTCTAGAGGAAATTATTGTATAATTTGTAAATGGAGCTCCAATAGCACACACTTTGTTGAATTATTTCTAACCTTGATAATTTTCGGAAGCTCAGGGAGCTCTACAACAATGAGATCGGCAGCGATATTTTTAGCGTAATTTGTCCTATCCGTGGAAAAAAAATTAAAGAAAAATATTGAAGCCGTTTTTGAGAAAATAATTTTTTTGTAAATTGTATAAACTTCAAGCAGAAATTACAAGAAAACTTACGCGACATTTCTAAAAGAATTGTGTACAGATTTCATTGAAAACAATTTCTGTCTTCAGTGTTGTATTTTTATAAATTTTTTCACTTTCCGAAAATACAATAAGCTGGTCGAGAATTGGTCTAGAGTGGTGAGCTGTGCTGTAATTAGGGTTTAATTACTAATTACCCAGTCTATGCTATGAACTTGGTATTTTCTAGTGTAAATGGTAATGATTCAAAGTGGATTTGGATTGTTATAAACTCATACTAAATAAAATATTATTACTGGTACCACACGTTTATTTCTGAGAAGAACATCAACAGTAGCAGAATAATGCACATGTATTTTAGGAAATCCTTCTAGCGTACTCTCTTTTGGTTGATTTTGTTATACTCTGTTAGTTGTTTACAGCAGACAGCTTTACATGGCTAGACCTACTTTCTTCGGAAATATTCGAAATAAAAACCGGCACAAAAACTAAAAGTTGGTGTCTTGTCGTTCAGAGATTATACAAATGGCGCCGAGGTCCTTAACTTTTTTCCAAGACTTGATAAGGGTAAAAGGAAATGAGAGAACCAAGCAGGTTGGACTGCGCAACGAAGCCAGTGGTTGGTATTCATTGCCTGTTTACATTTGTTACTCTGCTTAATGTTGCATTACCTAACTGTAAAAATTTACGTTATGTGCCGGATGTACGGAACGATCTTTACTGTAACACTCTGCGAGCCTGCACAATTTACTTGGAACATCGGAGAAATTTCCTCGGCAATTAAATCTAATTACAAATGCATTAGAAAGTGAAGCGTGGATCTATTCAACAAACGAATGTGAATCGACCACCGGATTTTTCCTTTGATAAATCTGATTCCAGTGTTAGTCGTCTCACGTATCGTGTTCATTTTCACTTCTAGACAGAAGAGGCATATAAAATCCGAACTAATGGCAACCGCTAGCACCATTTCTTGCTAATTAGAGACATAAAGCGGCGGCCTCCCCAGTAACTGTCCACAAGAAGAAATTCAAGGTGCGACCTATTGCTGCATACAATGCGAGCTTGTTTACTTTACGAGTGTCCACGACTCATCAACTAGACCGATTCAGCCTGAGAGAGCAGACACCGTCTCTTTCACAATGAATATAATACATTAAAATGTTCTTTCGTAGTTAAAAAGCGACCTTAAATAAATAAAAAAAGTTCTTTCATAAATATGCTCTAATCGCGCATATCGGATTTACTTGCTTTGAGAAGAAAATCTAAAATACTCCAACTATTTTCATTGCCGAATCGTGTTTTAATTATTGATGTTTGAAGTGCTCATTTAAAAATGTATAGAAAGGAAATCTTCTTCTCGAAGGTGAGAATCCAACTTGTAAGGGTTTTCTGTCTAAAGAGGAGAGAATATTGTTACATGTACCATGTTGCGTATAAATGACGTCACTCGGTTTTCAAATATTGTCGATGTATCAATGTGCCCCTTGCATCAAACTGCCCCGCTTCCCCTAACGCGGTAAACGTGATTATTCCATTTACGGTATTTGAATTCGTATACTGTTTGTCTAATTTATATGTTGACAGTGCACAAAATTCTTTATCAATTATTTCTATCCAATCCTAATCAAATAAACTATGCATTATCAGTTTTCTTTCCAGAAATAATCTCGGACCCAAAAACCTTGGATACTCGCAAATGTGTACAAAATAAGATTTGATAAGACATAAAATGTTCATTTTTTTACGGAAAATATGTTAATACATTTTCTTTATAAATGTTAAGTAAAACTATAATTACTTTCGTGCATTACACATACCAGAATATCATTTTTATGAGGGGATAATCTTCATAAAAAGGCCTTGTAAATAAAAACA
Organism: Acheta domesticus; assembly: GCA_031308135.1. NCBI lineage: Eukaryota > Metazoa > Arthropoda > Insecta > Orthoptera > Gryllidae > Acheta > Acheta domesticus. Next base: position 28,354,653 of record JAHLJT010004567.1, on the reverse strand, counting down.
GGTAATTTTTGAGCCTATAACTTTATAAGAGTAAATTTTACAACAAAATCTTTTTCGGAGTTTTATGTAGTAAATTTATTTTCTTTCATTTTGTATATAAAGAAGTTTTGGTAGAATAATAATGGAGACAGGAAAACATCTTTCTCCGCCCAACACACATACCTCCGCTCAGGGTTTTTAGTATAATGCCCACAGTTCAGGATTTTTAGAATAATGTGCGGTTGGTGCCAATGAACAATCATGCCAAATTTCAAAACTCCGGGATTTTTTCCCTTTCGATCATCAGTTTTGGATCTAATTTCACTGATACATGCGAGGAAGCAAAATCATTCCAGTAAAATGTTTTCATATGTGAAACACGTTCTTAATGTTTAAAAACAAATTGTAAAACTTAGATGTCGTTTAAAAAATGTTTAATTAATATTTCAGAGAACTTATCAGTTTCACGCACAAAATTGAAATACTCAGTAAATTACCCACTAGTGTAGTTGAAGCACCGTTTTAGAATATACGGACTTGTAGATAATCTTAAAATAATTATACTAATTCTCCAGATGAATCTAAAAAAAATAATCGGAGATATTGGAAGAAGATCTGAAAAGCATTAAATACATTATTCAAAAGATAAAATCTGATCCTCTTACCGTTGAAAAAATACCGCATAAAAATATCATATGTTTCGTTTTCTTACCTCATGACTTTATTTTATTACGAATTATTGCAAAAGGTTATCTTTATCGTCATCTATATCCACTATAAACAGGACTTTGCATAGGCGACAGAAAGCACAACGTATATAACATATATATGTACCAGGATAACCAGGCAATATTTTGCAATCTCTACAATACAAACAGTTGAATTCACAAAAGTTGTACCTGAAATAAATAGTTTATTATATGATTGCGTGACAATTCAGAAACTTCATATGGGTAAAATGATTTTTCGGAAGCAAAACCTTCACTCTTTTACAGTCACCTCAACAAAAGTTACACTTGCCTACACACTTAATATCTCGAGGCACAAAAAATCTGAACCTCAGCGCGACTGAATAAAATGTAGCACATGTTGTATCGTACTATAATGTAATCAATACTGTACAATATTCGTGAGAATAATGAATAATAAGATTATAATAGGATTGTATTGTTTAAACATTATTACGGTTTATCATTAATATTACAACTATTATTATTTCTATTATTATCTTTACACTTAAAACAGTAAGGTTTTCGTTTAGATAGTAATTTGGGCTTTTAACTAAACCATTCTTTTTTACTTTCTCGCCCTTCCTTCGTATGATGACTTGAACTTTTTTACAGCTCTGCCTTTTGTGAGATGAAAACATTGGTGTTCAGGAATTTATTTTTATTATATACCATAACTACATACTTTAGCTGTGTGTTAAACATAACACGTACTACGGGTTGCAATCAGCTTTCTGAGAGAAGATATGTGAACTATAATATTTTGCAGTGTGTTCTCAAAAAGTCTTATGTATTTGCCAGGCTTTTAATAAACCTGAGAATTTAGACAACATTTTATTTATATTTCGCGTGGTAAATTCCAGAGCTCCGATAACTATCGGGACGACCTGTGTTTTAAAGAAAGCGCAGGCTTTCACGGCCGGAGTCAGTATTTACTCGGCTGTCCAGGAGACGCTGCGTCCAAGGCACAGGTGCCAATGTTTCAGCCGCCATTCTGCGACCTTCCTCAGGGCGTATTGCGCGGAGATAGACTGCACACGAGCTAATATAGTGCTGTTCCCCTCCACCAGATGTAACTGTGGCCACAGCTGCATGGGATCTTATAAATCCCTGATGACATCAGAGGAGAGACGCGGTCTTCAACGCGTACAAGCTTTAGCCGAGTTTTTCATGGGCTTAATAGACCATCTTTATGTCGAAGCGGCTCAAAAGCTTGCCAATATAATCAGTAACACCTCTCATAAAGGGTAGGAAGGGTAGAATGGGAAGGGTAGAACTTGCTGTTGTCATCGTCACTATAGGTGTGGTGATGTTAGCAGTGCTAGAGGTGATCGATCGTTGCGTGCCGTGCAGCTTGGTTGACAGCCTCAGCTCTGTATCCATTGGCCCGAAATGTGAGCTTAAGGAGCTCCCTTTCAGAGTCTAAAGATTCCTCATTGCACACTAGTTGCTCTGATGGCCAGAGTTTTCAAAACCACTTCGTTTAGTTGCTGGATAATGGTGACTGCAGGCTTGCAGGTAGCGGTTGGTATGAGTTGGTTTCCGGGAAAAGCTATGCCTTAGTCTTCCCTTAGCTTTCCGACTCATTAGCACGTCAAGGAAAGGCAATTTAACCTCATAGCTTTAACCCCACGTTTCTGCCCATAGTTATCTCACTCTTTCACCGTCTAGCGGAGAAAAAAGGTATTATCACGAGCGACGAAACAGGCGATTTGAATTTAGCTCAGAGGCTTCTTTTAGGCTTGAGGATCTTTTACATGCCATAAATCTACTGGATGAGCCAACCGACTTTGCTTCACCTCCGAAAGGAAGGATACGATGAACTTTTCGCCCTGAAAAATCCTCGGCTTCGATCGAGTTTGAACCCGCAAACGTGGGAACAACAGTCCGATATGCTGAACATTCTATCATCGAACCCACTTCTCAGTTTCCAAAGCTTCCATAAATAAGTTATCCACCAAAGGAGAGCGAGGGAAATCCACGGACGCTCCTTCAACTTGGGCATGGAGTTACTCACGGTACTGGAAGAAAGTGGACGTGAGACAACTCATCTAAGTCGGGCTGTTCCTTAGTGAGCCCACGGCAGCAAAGTTTGTTGCGTATGACAGGGGCCGCCTCACCCACCGGTACATGGTGAACAAAGACGTGACATTGAATCTGATGATGTCAGTGTCACTTAGGTGTTATTTCTTAAGGATGTCAATAACATGGAGCCAAATTCCTGACAGCCGACTTGATATCGTCAGTCTAAGGCTCGAGTTTCGCGGTCAGATAAGAGGCAAGAGGGTGAGTGAGAGGGTGATTGCGCTCAAGATACGAAGTAATCAACCCTCCCATCCATCCTCTTTTTCCCATCCGCGATTTCTCAGAGAGGCGGCCGAAATGTTGGCACATTTGTCTAGGACGCGGCGTGTCCCAGACAGCCAAGTAGATTCTGTGTTTTCACGCCTTACATATGACTGATTTGATTTTACAAACATTTGTTTGCGAGTAGACACTTAGGTATGAACAAGAATTGGGAAAAATGTAAACGATTTCTGATTACCGAATTACAAATTATAATCAACAATCTTCTGCAATTAACAATTATTTCTATTGGAATTGGAATTGCGGGTAAATACAATAACCATTACAAGTAATTTGTATTAATTATAGTTGAAATTAGTAATTTATACTGAGTCGATTACATTGTGAAATAGTGATGTTGAAATAAATACCGACAATGTCATTTTATACTCGAATGTGTGTGTGTGTGTGTGTGTGTGTGTGTGTGTGTGTGTGTGTGTGTGTGTGTGTGTGTGTGTGTGTGTGCGCGTGCGATAATGATTTAAGTGTTAATAGTGCTTTTAAATATTTCAGCAAAAGCGTAGGATGTTGCTTACCTTCTTGGCTAAGGTTATACTGATATTTTTGAAGGAAACATATTTGTTTCGAATGTGTTTAAAGCAATGATGTATATACATATACTCCCAGATGGATGACTGTTGCCTTGGCGTTGAGGCCACCCAAGGCGCCATTTTGCACGGCAGAAACTTTGTTCGTCTTGCCGAAAGCGGTATGTTGTAGTGAGTTTTCTCTTGAGTGATAAGTGAAACATTTTTTGTTTTGATTTTTTAAATGTTTTGATTTTGATCTTTACTTAATGTAATTGTTATTTTCAAAATTGTCCCAGGAAATCAATTATATTTTGCCTTTGTTTTATCCATGTTTTACCACTATAATATCGTTTCACAACAATATCGTGTAGTGAAATCTTAGTCTTAAGTGTTCATGTTTTGAACATGTATTTTAATCTATTCATTTATTCTCTAAAGTAAGTTTTGTTCTATTTTCTGTTATGTAAAATTAAAAGAAACATTATTTATTATTTGAATATTTTCTTTCGATGATGAAAGGTACCATTTGAATGTTGGTTTCTGCAAAACGTTTTGTATTCATATGCAAATAAAAGTGTCTGCCCATAAAAAGGACATATGTACTATATTTCTCTACGTGTTTTCATTCTAAATCTCTCTGCCACCTCCCAAATCCAGCAGTTATTTACAACCATCCATTAAGAGAGAAAAAAGGGAAATTGGGAGTGAAACGCAGTTTTTCTAAGCACGTGAACAATAAGTACGTCTTATTCTTATATTTGAAAACGGAATATTGCAACAGAGAAAGAATCCTTAATAATAAAGCTGCCATAGTAATAATAATAATTTACTGTCACGTGCAGTATTAACATATAAATTGATCTCTTCTGAAGTAGTATAAGAAGTTTGTACCTGTAAGTCATCATAAAAAACAAGTCCTCATTTTTGCAAGTCTCCGGTAATACTATGTCAATGCTGTTCGTAGTTTTATGTAAGTTATAAAATATCTTTCGACAATTCGTTGTTGCCTACTCCTTTACTTTCTTATGATGGAACAGAACCATGTTAATAAATACAATGTATACGTGTTACACTCGTAAAATGTTACCAAACTGTCATGCGCTTCATTTGACATTCGAAGCTTTTGCCGTGCAACATGGCTCCCTGTACGGCCTCACCTCCGTCTATTGGGAAAGCGCGGAGTCAGCCATCTAGTGGTATTTATATACATAATTGGTTTAAAGTAACAAACGGCCTATTTTAGACGGCCATGGCGCAAACAGCTGGCCATGCCAGCTTCAATGTGTCGAATTATAGAAAACAAAAAAGAACAGCATACATTTTTTTCACATATTTTCCTTGCTTAACAACTTAAAATAAAATAGATCCCTTCAACCCTAAAGTAATATTAAAAATCGCACAAAAAGTGAAATCAACGTTGGTAAAAATGATGTCACCATTATCCTTATCTCTCTTTGTTCTCCATTAACTGTTTCCATTTTTCTGGCTGTCTCACACGCTTCCCTGACTTATTGTGCCAATTTCATCCAATTATTTTTCATTTTGGAATATTTAATAGATCCTAGTAGTGAACATACTACTTGCAACGCGGGATAAGCTCCGGCAGTCGTTCTTGCGTCAAAATAATCGTAGCCATATTGAAATGTACGCTTTGGATCCATCCCAAAGGCTGAATGGGTGATGTCCAAAATTTAAACAAACAGGTGTGAAATAGATGTGAAATAGGCTTGAAATCAGTATCATATTTTAAAATACTTTCCGGTCGTTTAAAAAATATTAAGTATTATGAAGTGGAAAGAATGATGAATATTTCACGTGAAATTAACACATAATGTATGTTCAAAATATGCTAACTTTAAGATTTATCAACAACTCACCCTTTTTGCGGTTTCTCGGGGTGAGAAGAAACCACGATGAACAGGAATAGAAAAACAATGAGTTGAAAAGTCATTTCTTGAGTTTCGAAGTTCATTAAAATAAAGATGTATTATTATTAGTAAAATATCACTAACATGAAGCTTATTTTACTATTACTTACTTGTCATGTTGGCAGTGTAGACACAAGAATGCCTTCCTTTATTATAATGTTTATATCTTTTGTTTTTAAATGGTTGTGTTTGGTGCTTTAATACAAAATATTGGGCTTAGCTTTATAGGAATGAGTGTTCAGTTACCTTATCTTTTTATATCGCGTATTTGCGCAATGCGATATTTTTAATTACCACTAAGAAGTAGCTCGATGTGGATTGGTGGCCACTTCATCTCGTACTAGCGTGAAAAATATTGTTTGTAAATTAGCTGTTCGTTCTTTGGCGCCTGAATACCCTGACACTTTTAATCTCTCTGTTTTGCAGTCGCTACAATAAGACATTTTGGAGAATTATAATTTCATATATATTTCATAATTTACACGAATTAACATTGTTTATACATTTTTAACTACTTTATTCTATTTCACATGTTACTCATTAAGATGGCTTGGCAATACACAGCTGTTACGAAGTAATGTTGTGTTGTAATGATTTGTTCCACATTTACACTATGAAATCACCTCCGAAATTTGAGAGGTATATTTAAGTACAATACATGTTTTATGCATGCTGTATAAATATTAATCATACTTTGCCAGTCATATGAAAACGCAAATAGTCCATTTCATCCTTGAATTAAAACAAATAATAGTGAAAGAAACCTATTAGAAAACGGTTGTTCAGCACATGAACTGTGAATGTTCGCTAGAAATCATTATAAAACTATTGACTTACATATATTCATTCTGATAGTCCCATTACCTTACGGTGGAAGTACAAATGCAGTGGGAGATTGAAGATCACCTCGAGGACGGTTGGTGTCCTTCAGACCAAATGGCGTCCGACAGACAGATCAGACCAGTTTACAGTGACTCAGAAAACTATTCGATCACGGGAAATTTACACAAAAAACAGGGATTAGGAAAATTAAAAGAAGAAAATAAATGTAATAAAGTACATTATTCGATCACTTTCATAAACAGTTATTAAGTATCTACAAAAGTTTGATTGAAATCACAATAATAAATTGATGTATTAAATTTTAATTTTTATGAGAAAATGTTACCCACACAACTATTCGTACATATGAATGGAAAAATAAACAAATATGCACAGTTATCAATGTTAAAACTGCAAAACATGTAAATCAGTATCTTGTAGCCATTCCTTTTCGCTACAGCACTTCCTTTAGTATATTTGATATATTTTGTGAAAGTTTTTGGATATAAGAAGGAGAAACTTTTCTCTATTCTTGTTGCATCATTTGCTTTAATCCTTGTCTGGAATGCATTGTTTTTTTACTTTTCACTTTTTTCAAGCTTTCGCAAATGTCACTGGTGATTGAGGGGGTGCATGAAATACCTTGGGCAGTTGTACAGCAGCTAAAGTTGAACAACCTGCTACTTGTATTTGGGATCATTATCTTGATGATCTTGATGATCAAGAATGCCAAGATTTTCAGCACTTTGTTTTAAATTTTGTTGACTAATGTCGTTATGTTTCCTCCTCCGGGCTTCACTGTTGCTTGTATTCTTTCTTCTTTCAGCTCTTCATTTGGTCGCCTCTAACCACTTATGTTAAATTTCGATTTGTCTACAAAGATTATTCTACCAATCTTCATCTTCTCCTGCGTATTCTTTAGCAAACTCATGCTTTTTCTTTCGGTTCCCTTTACTTATAAATGACTTTCGTCTGCTTACCTGGCTATGGATATTTGACCTTCTCCTTAATGAGTACACAGCTCATTCTTGTTGTATATTGTTCGTTAGATAGCCAAAGTGTGGTGTAGTATGTCATACCGATGTAGTCTCAAACTAACCGCCATATTGAATTCAAAGTGATAATGTTTATGCCCTCTTGGATTACAAGTTCAAAGGTAAAGTTTTGGTTGAATTGAGTTCGGTCGGTTCAGTTAATTTTTTGGCAGAAAATTATTTCTCAATACCGATTATTACCACGCCATACCTTTCATTTTCACAGTTATTGAAGACAATCTTTCACGCGGCTTTGCCATACAATGCTACGACTTGGCAATTTAGAAATTATTCCGAGAAATTAATTGTTGGACTGCGATAGAGATGGTATAGCGATAGAATAAGGAGAATTTATTTACTGAACGGTAATGTTGCAATCTCTTTACGTTCAATAAAATTGTATATTCCACTATATTGAATTCGGGATGATTATATACAACGATAATACAGAATATAGTAGTATGTTTATATGTTTCTCAATAGTGCACTTTCAGATAATAAACTCAATTAATTTTCAACTAATATTTCAAACAAAAACAAATGTATAGAAATAAAAAATCATAGGGTTCTGCCATGAAATCCTAATCGGTTCTGAAATGCTACAATATTAAAATCGAAAGTATCTTCGAGGTGTCGCTCAAAAGCAACGTAAGTACGTATTTATGAGTGTTACTGCGAGAATGCCTAAGTGAGGATAGCATCGATTTAACCGAGAATTATCGGACAACATAAAATTGTTTGCATTGTTTGCTAACACACCTTTCAAACACTGCATTACAAACGAATACAGTCGTTGGTTTACTCATGGCAGCTCTAGCGTATAAATGCAGTGCTTGCAGAAGCAATTTTCTCACTCGAGGAGTGAACGTAGAAATGTATTAGGCCGCGCAAAACATGGGTTGTCCGGCAGCCTCGATCAGGCCCGGAGCGGTTGTATAGTGGAGCCACGGACCGCAAATCAAGGCAAAAAGCAAATCTCCAAGAAATGCCTGATCATCGCCAGGCGAATGCCGGAGAAGTACCATGCCAAACGGTCCATGGACCGCGTGCGATCTTTTCTTCCCATTCCTTGTCCTGTCCTTCCCCTTACACACACACACACACACCCTTACATGCACTACACTACCACACGTGCCGGGAGACCGGTCGAGAGGTTAGAGCTTGCCCCAGATGGGGTGGTGCTCCGCTGGGAGGAGATACCTGGTTGTGTAAAAACCCGCTAGCCGACGGTAGGTCGGCGCTGGATCTCGCCATCCAGCGGGGGAAGATCATGACCACTTCACGAACAAAAACATTCACTACATTTACGAGACTAATGACCTTAATAGTTGACACGCCCGGAATCACTAGGAATCAAAGAATGGAAGAAGCGGAAGTAGGTATTTTTTCTCGGCCCTTGAACTACGGAAGTCATTATTCCCGCAACTGTAGTGCATTTTATAAGCCGGGAGATGGGAGTGATGCTTATCCCTAGCTGGAACGAGAGGTCTAGCGCAAAGCTATACATCGTCTTTCCTTTCCCATTCCCTCACTTTTTGAAACGAAAGCCCCCAAATGAAAAACAGATCCCTACTTCCTAGCTTGCCAGGTGTCAAGTACTTTTGATCAGACAATACTGCATGTATACGTAAGAGGGAGGGAGAACACGAGAAGGAAAGATGGGACCTGGTCGTTGGCTGTTTGTTAGGGCACTACATCTGCATTCGCCAGGAATTGATTGGAAAATCAAGGAAACATCCATTAGATCAGGCGTCTGCCAAAATTCTCCTCCAATCAGTGGTTGAATTGGACCCAACTATGTTGTTAGTGTTGATTATCTGCCACTATTAGAAACTCTTTGTTCTGCCACCATCGTCACTCCAATCTTATGATCTCCCGGTCAATGATGATGCAACGGCGCCGGTCAATAATGATGCTGAGTTTTCATGGACAATTTTTTTCCAAGAAAGATATACTTTTTGATCTTCTGTGTAATCTGATCTTCCGTGCAATAAAAATAATGTTCAAACAAATAGAAGAGAGTAGTTAAACCTTTGGGCTTGCAAGATCTAAAGGAGCAGTGGTAGTAGTATAGGAGAAGTATCTGTTGAGATACCCCTCCATGGGTGTCAAGTACCATTGTGACATTCAGCAATTGAATGGATATAATGCAATAATAAGAATTGTAATGACATACTGAAAGTATGAGAGTGAAGTGGTGGGGCGATTACTGAGCCAAACTGGCGTCTTATGTAAAAGTAATGGATGGGAATGAAGGCAAGGAAGTGCAAGAATGACTATGTGGAAAGGAAGTGTACTTAGAATGTGGATGCGTCTGAGAGATCCGGAGTAAAATGGTGAGTCTATAATTCAAAATTGTTATATAAGTTATTATTAGATGAGTGTTAAATTAAATCGTTCTTAATGAATAAGAAAAATCCCTCTGTTATAGCCCTGATAAAGGCTGAATAAAAGCCGAAACGTTGGCACTTTAAATGACGTCTATTATTGAATAAACTGAAGAATGTTTAAGCAACGAGGTCAAGAAATCAAGCACGTTAATAATAAGAATATTTGACTGATACTATCCTAACTCCTAGCAGCAAAACAGTACGTGAGATGCTTGAATAGCTCTATCAGACACATGGCTCAATAAAGCTCAACATTTTTTTAAGTATTCTTGTGCTGTTTTCACATTCACATTTCTTCAAGTTTTAATACGTCAGATATATCTAATGAATATTATTGTTCAATGTCATATGCTATATTACACAATATTGTTGAATGTGATATATCGGATCAACCGAGACTATTATTCCTTAAAATAAACTAACATAGCCGCCTCGGTGGCTGAGGGGATAGCTTACTGGCCTCTGAACACCAGTGCGCGGGCTCAAGGCCAAGGTGTGTGGATTTTCGAAGTGCGGAAAATCCACAATAGCCTTGTCACTCTTGTTGCATGTAAAAGAAACCTGGCAGGTGCTCGGCAAAATTAAATCCTTCGACAATATCCCGCCCTAACGAGATCTCACTTTCTCCCAACTACACAGATCGGATATAGTTAAGTGAGACCGACATCTGGCGGAGAAAGCGAGAGTCACACCCCAGGCGTCTCAGGGAACCGCTTGCAAGGGGGCACCTGCTTGAAAGGTCCGCAGACCCACGTCGGAGGTAGGCTTCCAGGAAAGTCTGGGTCGAAAACTCAAGTGCGAATCCCGTACGCAAATAAAAAAAAAGAAAATGAACTAATGGAAATACGAAGCATACCGAAATTTTTCCACTTCTTAGTGTCACCAGTTATTCCTCAATAATTTTTTTAAACAAGTGCAAGACATAATTTATAGATCTAAAATTCAGGAATAAATTGCATTGAGAAAGAAATATTTAGCTTAAATATTGGAGGTAAAGGAGAGGTATGAAAAATGAATCTGCTCGTAGCAATTTTCAAAATTTTAGTAGCTTGAAAGAAAATCGGGACTCTGCCATTTTTATGGGTGCAGATACTTCTATTCCAGAAAAAATTTAAGAAAAAATTACCACCTCTGTCCGGAAAATGTTGAAAATGCCCAAGAGGCTTCTAGTGAATTACACTAAAAAATGGTTGAGTGTAATACAATTGTTGAGTGTAATGAGTTAAACGTAACTCTACTTACATCCATTCTTTCACCCACCCGTCCATCCTAAGAGGCAGACATCTGGATTATTGGGTACAAAATTGTGTGGAAGCCCTCGCCACCAGCTACTAACCTTAACCATCTTTGGAACAATAAAAAACTTGAAACTTAGTGTGTGTGTGCAAGGTCACATCTCAAAAACAGGGATTACCTCTCTTAAAGAGGGATTTTTTCGACTAAAAGAAGATCGAATTGTGGAGATTATCACAATACTTTTCCTCCCCATACGATAGTTTATCGATAGTAGTTCAATAAAAGTATTTACAAAACATTGCTTGTGTATTTAACATTTTATAGCTATAACACTATATACATATAAGAACAAAATGTCGGCGTTCGGGTTTACAGTTCTTAGAAATGAACAGTGATTATGATCAACATTTAGTATTTCTTTCAGTGTGGCTTTCGTAAATTTAAGGGAACCGTGTAGTGTAAAATGACCCAAAATAACATTTTTAATTTTTTATGTTAAAAATTTCTACGTTGTTTTACAAATAGTTTGATATATATAACATTGTTTAAAAATAATATTTTCATTTAAAATTTAATTTTTAAAGAAAGTATTGCATCGAGGTGGCCATTTAAATGACACGCCGACTTTGCTTCTCTTCATATATCAGCTATATATAAAATATTTAGGAGATAGGGACTCGAAAGCATTAATGAAAGCTCGAAAGCATTATATGATACGCTAATTTCTGGTCAACTCAATTTTGCTTCTGCCCATTGTTGTCGCGTTCGTGCCCGCACAAGAGCCGTTGCAGACCTCTGGTAGCATGTTTTTGCCTATTGGTGCCTTTTAGTGCTATTCTATTGTTATGTTGCTAAATTATACTACTAGAGCGCTCCTGAAGCGCCAAACGGCGGTTATTAAGTATATTTTTCTATAAGAAGTAAGAAGTATTCAATAAAAGTATTTACAAAACATTGCTTGTGTATTTAACATTTTATAGCTATAACACTATATACATATAATAACATAATGTTGGCGTTTGGGTTTACAGTTCTTAGAAGTGAACAGTGATTATGATCAACATTTAATATTTCTTTCAGTGTGGCTTTCGTAAATTTAACTCCATTAAAAACAATACATTAAAAAGTATTTAAAGGAGGATTTTATCTTTCTTAGATAAAACAACCAACCGTTATTTTTGGCGTATTTATGCAACCCTTCGCGTTGTATCTCTGTCTTGGGTACGTCTGGGATCACTGACATTGTTTAGTCAACAGCTGGACAATCGTCGGAAACGAAGGAACTTCCTGCCTCTTGTGGTAAATTGATTTATTAATATCAAATAATTTTTGCATAGATATTAAAGGCATTTTATTGTTGTGGTAGAACTTCAATATGTCTTTTTCACGGAACATTTTGTTGTTAAGTAACATTTATTTCAACTTCGCAATATCTAATATTTTTAGCAGTTTCAAGGTTTCTATACATAGTTTAAGGTGACGCACAAACACGCATTTACATGAGGTCAGTGATTCGAAATTTACTTAATATACGAATGTTTGAAGAGAATAACTTCGCGAACCAATATTTCGAGAAAAAATTATAAAGAACCGGACCAACTTTTGGATTCACAGACTCTTCCTTGTATTAAAAATAATATACTTATCCACGAATTAAACACACGGCGTATAACTGAATTTCATCTTTAAAATCCATTCTGTAGACAATGTTGAATCACTGAAATTATCCCGGCATCATTCAGCTGGTACTTATTCAATTATTAAAAGTTAAATGTATTTGTAAAATAGATTTGGCTTCTCATTTATTTTTGAAAATACTAATTTTGGAGAATTATTGCTCTCAAAATTGCAACATTAATACATTTTGGAAAACTTTTTAACATTACACTAGTACTAATTCAATGTTGATGCTCTCCAAGCTTCCTTCAAATTGTTCCTGTTATTTGCAAATCGGGGCCCACTGTGACTAGAGACGAGAATCGGCACGACCCTCATTTGCATTTTCGGGGGCGCCCAAGACCATAATTCTCCGCCCCTCCCCTACCTTCCTTCCCTTCTTTTTGCCTCCTTCGAGCCACTACTCTTCATTTTTCTCCTGTTGCCAACGACTTCATCGGATATTCCGTAGAAGAGCCGCGGAAGAAACGACCGGATAGGTTAATGCTGTGCCGTGCGGTCTCGCGCATGTATACAAAACAGAATTTTGTCAACGACTCCAACTCTATTTTTACTAGAAACTTCGTTTCTGTGGAATTCTCTTACGGCGGAGGAGCATCGTTTGTCTGGCGGCCTCTGGGGAACAGAATGCGGTCTACGAGGAGATAAAGTAGATGAAATTACTCCAGAACTAAGAGCGTTAAACTATTTCCACTTAACTTGGAGTTTACCACAAGAGGCAGGAAGTTCCTTCGTTTCCGACGATTGTCCAGCTGTTGACTAAACAATGTTAGAGATCCCAGACGCACCCAAGACAGAGATACAACGCGATAAATAACGAAGCGCAAATAAATAATGCGAGCCATCCCGAATATAACCTCTAGGATCAATTAATTTCTTGTACTACTCCTGTATCATGAACGTGGCCATTCATTTCTTGGTTGTTTTTGTGTTTGGCCCGCACTCACCGGCCTCTCTTCCTCTTCCTCTTCGCCGGGAGAAAAGACTTTGGGGAGTGTGCCAGAGTAAATAAGTGTATTTATAAAACACGACGTCATAATTCACGTTCCCTCATCTTAAAACTCTCCTGCTTGTATTTCATACGGCTTTCTCGTATTCGAGCATAATTACTATAATAACACGCGGCGTTTAAATCTTGCGTCGTCTTTCTTTTTTCTGCGCGCCGCGTTCGCGGCGGGTGACGCGCGATAAATCGTCGCCGGAGCAACAATGGAGCTGTTCGGCGGGATTTCCGACTCAATGAAACGGGCGCGGAGGGCATTGAGAAGTTTTTTCGCGCCCTCTTCAACCGGAACTGATATCGACTTCATTACTCATTCAGCGCTAACGACGCGCGGAGCTGGCTGCGGGCGGAGGGGGGGGAGAGGGCGAGAAGAGGAGACTTGCGGCCAAGCCCTTTGCTGGTGCAGGCAAAACGCATGACGAGCGACTTCTTTTGACAAGCCGAAAGAATTGTTCGGAATGACGAGAAGCTGGCCGGAGGTTTTATAAGGATAAATTAGTCATCTTCAGAACAATTTCTATGTGCACCAAAATTATATTGAATGAATATTAAGAACAACAATAATAAGCCAGTACAATAATACAGATGATGACGATAATAATGAAATTGTTGTAGTAAATAAGCGTAGAGTAGTGTCAGTATATTAGATTAACATGAACAAAAGTCACAGACTATCACATACTTCCTCAACATATGCGAGAACGGAAAACATTTTGAATTTAAGTACTCGCTTAGAACAGTATAAAAGTTTCTTTTGAGCTAGTGCCAATTCGGCACTCAAGCAATTTCTCATTATTCAACGGCTAACTGGTAATAAAATTAAAATATATTGATATTCTTATGGCCTATCTCCAACGAATTAACTAGCTTCCTTCCAACTCCCTTTCTCACTCCATCGATTTATGGAACAGTACATAGACTTTTTACCATCATGCCAAACTACGTACTTGGCGTTAGTAAAGAGAAATCAGTGTAATACTGCATTCGTAAGAGGCATTTTTTGTCAAAAACGCGTATTGCGTAGCCCTGATAATGAAAAGTGGATAAATCTTGTTTTTATATTTAGTACATTGCGTCCTCTTTGTACATTGCGTCCTCCAATGTTGTGCAGTCAGAATCCACATTTGTGGGACCTTGATACTGAAAAAATGGTTTTCGAGAAAATATCTGTGTTGGCCCGCTATACATACAGGTTTTTTAAAGTAATAACAATAGGAATTGATGAATTTTGCTAACGGAAACAAAATTAATCACTGCCATAAATTTTCAAGTCATGTAGTAGTTTTCTTACAGAGTGGTTGACTTGAGTGTAAAATGTATAATGGCTAAAAAATTTAGCTGAGAGCCGCGATTCGCTGTCACTGTTTATTAAGGCAACCCGCTTGACGTTTATGTGTTTCATGATTTCATATTGCAGCGACCCATGCAATTATCATGAAACAGCTATCGCGAAGGCGCGAAGACGAAGATGGCATCAATGAAGTTGGCAGCGGAAAAGAAAACGGCGAAGAAGTCGGCGACGAAAAAGATGACGGCGAAGAAGTCGACTGCGAAAGAGATGACGACGAATTAGAAGACGACAACAGCGACGACGAAGAAGAAGATGGCGAAGTAGACGATGGTGACGAACAACAAAACTAGGAAGAAAACAGGGACAAAGAAGATGAGGAGGAGTATGAACAAGAAGACGACGGAAAAGAAGATGCGACCGCGAAGAAGACGAAGAAGAAGGCAAGGAAGAAGACGACGAAGACGGCGATAATGAAGAAAACGACGAAGAAGACGAGGATAACGAATAAGATGAGAATGAAGAAAAAGACAACGAAGAGGAAGACGACGACGAAGAAAACGAAGAATACATGGTGTAAGACAATTGAGAGTATCATAATTTTGTGTTATTTACTGTTGATCGGTATTCTATGGTTAATGACGTAATTTACTGCTGAATTATGTAATCTCTCATGGTTTTGAAAACTTTTATGAATTATTTTATGTACAGGTTGCACACTCAGGCACATGCGGCATTTGGTACTGCTCCATTCTTCTAAGAATAGTAGTTGGGTATTCGTATAGGTGACTACAAGACACAACATGTCAGTGGTGCAGATGTTTACACTCACACGAATGAGAAGCTATCATCAATCATAGGTAATATGCTTTTTTGCCTTTGAGCATGTGTGGTAATATTGAGAAGCGCCGGACCAGCAAAAATGTAATAGAAGGTCTCATGTTGAACATTAGTGTGACCATAGCCCGCTAGTATGCCTAAAAGCCGCGGCACTTCGCCGATCCTTATGGAAGCCAGCGAACGGACGAAGTTCACATTGTGGCCCCTGGAGCGCTGGTCGCCGACCATTCGCGAGACCTTCGGGCCGTTTTAATACATAGGGAAATGCCCGCATTTCGGACGATTTTGGTCACTGACTGTGATATGAGGCATTGCAAACTCGTGTTGGTGGTAATATTAAACAATACTGAAATTATATTTCACTGTGCAGTTTGCTTAAAAGAAATTGTGGAGTGAATGCTTGAAATTAATATAGCTTGCGTGAAATCTACTTGGTTAGTGAGCCAGTAGTGATTCTTCTTGACATATAAAATGCAATATTTATTCTTAATTATTTCTGATATTTAGGTGTTTAAAGAGAACTATAATGCACATAATGTCTTTAAGGTTTTTAAAGACATTGGATGAAAACGAAATGAATAGAAAACTATTATTTTATTAGTTTTATACTATCTATTTTTATATTTCAAGCTGTATTTATTTTTTAATCTATATTACACGCTCAAAAAAGTAAAAATTCAAGATATAATTGTTCGTGAAAAAATATCTAAATAACCGGAAGAAACTAGTTCTAAAACGGACTACGGACGCTGTTATAAATGTTGACGTTGTTGTAAATAATACTCACAAAAGTTCACTCAAAAAAAGTACTCCGAATCACTATTGCCCTGGTAAAAACGTTCTCACCAAGAGATAGAATCAAAAAATTATTTCCCACTAGCGAAATTCATATTGGCGCTCTCATGAAGATACCAGAAAAAACTATTAGATATTTTCAATAAGAGCAACTAAAGTACAATGTAGACATTATTTCTAATTCTTTGCGTAGTCCGCTTCCAAATTCCACAACAATAACAGAACAATAAATCAAACATCATAAATAAAAATCAACAATCAGACTTCTCGTGATATCCAATGACGTTTGTGAGAAAATGTGTCACTTTTTGATTGAAAAGTTTACAATATGAGAAATATGTAAAGCTGATTCAAACGATCATTTCCAGTACTTGGAGTCAGTATGTTTTTATTGAACATAAACAGTAATTGTTTGTGCTATTTGTGAGTATATTTTCAAAATTTATATCGAATTTTGAGAATAAACTGAATTGTTAGGTAGCCGAAGTTATTTCCACCATGGGTTGCATATTTTTATAACGTTCAGAAACATTAAGAATGTATGTTAATATTTATTTACTATATGAAGATAATTTGCATGGGTGGATATTAAATAAATAAATAAATCAGTGTCATCTTTAAATGACCCTGATGGTTATATGTGGTAGAACAATTTATTGTGAAAGCTGTACCTCCACTTCCAAGGTTTGTTGTGAAAAGAAACCTTCAAAAATATATTAAGCCAGCTTTGCAAAGAAAGAGTTTCCTTGCATGTGACGAGTGCGCAGATTTAATAACGATCATTGACATAATTTTAAACATTTTTTTATCAGAGGTCTTGAAGAACATTGCTGCTTTTACTAAAGAAGTAATGGAGATGCCTAAATACTTGAATTCAAAGCCTGTCAGTCGAAAAGTTCTGTTTGTAATGCGGATCTCCGTATATTTGCGTGTAGCAGCAGATCGAGGAATGGTCGGCGAGCAGCGCTCCAGCGGTCAGTAGCGGAACTTTTACATATAACAAGGACGGGGCCGGAGTGCCGAGGCTTTTAAAGCATACTAGCGGGCTATGGTGTGACAAACGTTTCTTTGAGGCCTTGGACTACAAGATTTTTAAACCCCCAGAACGCTTTGTTTAGTAGTTATTTAACTATAAAGGTTCAAATATCCTACCGAGTGTAACGGACGCCATTATTTCCATATTTTAATAGTTATTCTGCTATTCGGGCCTGAGATGAATCCAAAAAACAAAACAGAGATAATTAAAACCGAACCACCCGTTTTCAAGTATAAATGGTGTAACTAATCCGACTTTGTTATATATAAGAGCAAAAGCGATTGATAAAAGTAGAAAAGTTTGAAATTTTTGGGTAAAACTGAAATATGTCCATTTAGTTCGAAATATACTCGCACTGCTTTGATTCGAGATGTTTCTCACAGTGCGCGTCATTTCAGAAGACATTTCCAATCGAAAAGTTTGAAAAGCTCTTCAAGATTAGGCGATCATAAAAAGTGGAACGTAGTCGTTTATGGGGGAGTAAAAGGTCAATGGAACTTCTACTGGGAAGGAAATGAAAGTTTTGCTCCAGTTTCTATTGTCGTTTTTGCTTCAGGATCATTTCATTAATTTGTTTTCCAGAAATCATAAAACTTGTATTGTTCCTTTGATACTTTACAATTTCTAAGAATATTCTATAAAACCATGAAGTTAATACTAACAAAAAACTCTTCGGCGGAATATACCATACATCGTGATGAAGCTGGAAAAAAATCTAACATTCCTCTTTCACATGGTTGTTAAATCTGTATCCATTTAAAGCAAGACTCGAACCTTTTTTTCTTGTTACGTCGTGAGAAGAAGAATACTTCCCACAAGCTGGATCTACTCTCAGAACACCCTTGGTTTCGCAAAGGTAAATGAAGCCATAAAGCATGTATTATGGAAATGGCAGTAGTTGGATATATATTTTTATAATAAGGGACTCGGATTCCAAACCCGACGACGGAACGTGCTTAGGAAAAACTGACGATCAGCAAATAATCACCGCTCTCATGGCCGTTACTTATGCTTTGCTGGCCGCGGCTCACAGTGGGAGAAAGAACACCAAAACATGACATTAAAAGAAAACCGCTGGATTATTTTGAAAATGTCATCATCATGATTATGATATCATAAAATTATATCAAATTATGTTATTGAAATAAAAAAGACATATGGCTTTTCTTCAAATTGTTGAGAGTGCTTTCAAAAAGGTAAAATTAAGCACATTATTACCTTGATGTTCTGTATTATTTATTACACTTAAGTATTTGGTAGATTCATAGATACGAAGATAGATGGATAGGTCGATAGATAGACAGGTAGAAAGTAAGACAAATAGTTAAATAGGTAGATAGGTAGGTTGACAAATAGATGGACACGTAGATGGCCACACAAATAAGCAGAGAGGCAGACTGATAAATTGATTATGTAGATAGATTAAATAGATTAGATAGATAGAATCCTCCTTTAAATAGTTTTTAATGTGTTGTTTTTAATGGAGTTAAATTTGCGAAAGTCACACTGAAAGAAATACTAAATGTTGATCATAATCACTGTTCGTTTCTAAGAACTGTAAACCCGAACGTCGACATTTTGTTCTTATATGTATATAGTGTTATTGTTATAAAAGGTAAATACACAAGCAATGTGTTGGAAATACTTTTATTGAACTACTATCCCTAAACTATCGTATGGGGAGCAAAAGTATTGTGATCATCTCCGCAATGCGATCTTTTTTTAGTCGTAAAATCCCTGTTTAAGATTCTTTTGAGATGTGATCTTGCACACACATCAGGTTTAAAGTCTTTTACTGTTACAAAGGTGGTTAAGGTTAGTAGCTGGTGGCGAGGGCTTCCACACAATTTTGTACCCAATAATCGAGATGTCTGTCTCTTAGGATGGACGGGGTGATGGAATGGATGTAAGTCGAGTTACGTTCAACTCATTACACTCAACAATTATATTACACTCAACCATTTTTTAGTGTAATTCACTAGAAGCCTCTTTGGCATTTTCAAAATTTTCCAGACAATGGTGGTAATCTTTTCTTTATATTTTTTTTTGGAATAGAAGTATGTGCACCTATAAAAGTGGCAGGGTCCCGGTTTTCTTTCAAACTACTAAAATTTTGAAAATTGCTACGAGCAGATTCATTTTTCATGCCTCTCCTTATTGAGCCATGTGTCTGATAGAGCTATTCAAGCATCTCACGTACTGTTTTGTCGCTAGGAGTTAGGATAGTATCAGTCAAATATTCTTGTTATTAATGTGCTCGATTTCTTGGTCTTGTTGATTAAACATTCTTCAGTTTATATCAATAATAAACGTCATTTAAAGTGCCAACGTTTCGGCTTTTATTCAGCCTTTATCAGGGCTATAACAGAGGGATTTTTCTTATTCACTAAGAACAATTAATTTTACACTCATCTAATAATAGCTTATATAACAATTTTGAATTATAGACTCACCAGTTCACTCCGGATCTGTCAGACCCATTCACATTCTAACTAAACTCCCTTTCCAATATTCTTTCTTGCACTTCCTTGCCTTCATTCCCATTCATTAAGATGCCACTTTGGGTCAGAAATCGCCCTACCACTTCACTATCATAAGTAAAATTAACATGTGTATGAGTGTGTGTACATTATCAGTATGTCCTTACAATTCTTATTATTGCATTATATCCATTCAACTGCTGAATGTCACAATGGTGCTTGACACCCATGGAGGGGTCTCTCAACAGATACTTCTCCTATACTACTACTAGCACCACTGCTCCTTCGAATCTTGCAAGCCCAAAGGTTTAACTACTCTCTTCTATTTGTTTGAACATTATTTTTATTGCACGGAAGATCAGATTACACAGAAGATCAAAAAGTATATCTTTCTTGGAAAAAAATTGTCCATGAAAACTCAGCATCATTATTGACCGGCGCCGTTGCATCATCATTGACCGGGAGATCATAAGATTGGAGTGACGATGGTGGCAGAACAAAGAGTTTCTAATAGTGGCAGATAATCAACACTAACAACATAGTTGGGTCCAATTCAACCACTGATTGGAGGAGAATTTTGGCAGACGCCTGATCTAATGGATGTTTCCTTGATTTTCCAATCAATTCCTGGCGAATGCAGATGTAGTGCCCTAACAAACAGCCAACGACCAGGTCCCATCTTTCCTTCTCGTGTTCTCCCTCCCTCTTACGTATACATGCAGTATTGTCTGATCAAAAGTACTTGACACCTGGCAAGCTAGGAAGTAGGGATCTGTTTTTCATTTGG
Source organism: Acheta domesticus (assembly GCA_031308135.1). Taxonomy (NCBI): domain Eukaryota; kingdom Metazoa; phylum Arthropoda; class Insecta; order Orthoptera; family Gryllidae; genus Acheta; species Acheta domesticus. The sequence goes on along the minus strand of JAHLJT010004567.1, from coordinate 28,333,754 downwards.
GGGCTTTCGTTTCAAAAAGTGAGGGAATGGGAAAGGAAAGACGATGTATAGGTTTGCGCTAGACCTCACGTTCCAGCTAGGGATAAGCATCACTCCCATCTCCCGGCTTATAAAATGCACTACAGTTGCGGGAATAATGACTTCCGTAGTTGAAGGGCCGAGAAAAAATACCTACTTCCGCTTTTTCCATTATTTGATTCCTAGTGATTCCGGGCGTGTCAACTATTAAGGTCATTAGTCTCGTAAGTGTAGTGAATGTTTTTGTTCGTGAAGTGGTCATGATCTTCCCCCGCTGGATGGCGAGATCCAGCGCCGACCTACCGTCGGCTAGCGGGTTTTTACTCAACCAGGTATCTCCTCCCAGCTGAGCACCACCCCATCTGGGGCAAGCTCTAACCCAGGGCCGCTCAACCATTTGCTCCGAGGAGGACCGGCCGGTTGCTCTCTCCTCTATCGCTGCAGAAAGAGCAAATGACGTCATCAAATATCGATCGGCGGCATGTGGAACAGTGAGTCGCGTCGTATTTCTACGGGGTATTTTCCGTTGTTCGGAATGAAAAAGTCTCACTGCTCTGGGAAAGGATATTACGACAGAAAAAACAGTAAAATACTTTTGTAACATTTATTGGAACAGTTACTAGATATAAACACATTAGTGTAATTTGGAAATTTAAAAAAAAATGCAATGCAGCATGGAAAGAAAAGTATCATTTTGCAGATTGCGCCTGCAGCGCCAAATGTTTAGTTGCAAAAAAAGTGGTCAATAACATAAAGAAATTGAATAGCGGTGACATTACACAGTTTATCATGCTGCTGAATATGAAAAGTATTATAAAGGTTGCACGAAAAATGTTATTAAATAAACTAGTAATAAAAATACTAGAAATAAAGGAATTTAAAATTAAAAAATGAAGATGATTGCAAAATCTCTTCATTCAAATACTGTTATTACACCTTCTAAGTGTTTTTACTTGCAATATACTTTCTATATTTGGAAGAGATGACATGGTGCTATTGAGCCGTAACATGCATTTCAGATTGTGATCTGTAATTGTACTTCTCATTCGAGATTTACAAATTTTCAAAGAAGCAAAAAATTGCTCACAGTTGTATGTTGATCCAAACGTACTTAACAATCGAGCAGCATTCCGATGCAGTTTTGGAAAACGGTTTTCTGGGAAATTCTTTTCCTAAATGTTCACGTTGTATCGGTATGCAATAAAATTAATCTCATTTGTATTGTGTTATTTTACAGTCAAAACAACATAGGAACATCAAAATACATCCAAAACTTACTTCTAGTGAGTCGTTTTTCAGAACACTGAAAACTTCCTTTTCGTTTTCGCGTGTTTTTTCATTTTCATCAGCATGATTAAATGTATAATGTCGTGGCAAATTAAACTTCTTCACGTGATTGAAGCATTTATGTAAACTAAACATTTGGCATAGCTGCCGTAGTCGGCGAAAAGATACTTTTCTTCCTATACTGCACTGAAAATTGTCGGTGTAGATGCTCTGGTCTGTGAAGTGTTCGCGCCGACTTCCATGTTTCCGCGACTGGGACACTGTATCAGAGGTTATCGCCAGGCGCGCAACTCTCGGGCTCCGGTGTCCCGCTCTCGGCTGACAACACGGCTCCGCGCTGCCGATTTGCTCTGCTTGAACGGCCCTGCTCTAACCTCTCGACCGGTCTCCCGGCACGTGTGGTAGTGTAGTGCATGTAAGGGTGTGTGTGTGTGTGTAAGGGGAAGGACAGGACAAGGAATGGGAAGAAAAGATCGCACGCGGTCCATGGACCGTTTGGCATGGTACTTCTCCGGCATTCGCCTGGTGATGATCAGACATTTCTTGGAGATTTGCTTTTTGCCTTGGTTTGTGGTCCGTGGCTCCACTGTACGACCGCTCCGCGCCTGGTCGAGGCTGCCGGACAACCCATGTTTTGCGCGGCATAATACATTTCTACGTTCACTCCTCGAGCGAGAAAATTGCTTCTGCAAGCACTGCATTTATACGCTAGAACTGCCATGAGTGAGCCAACGACTGTATTCGTATGTCATGCAGTGTTTGAAAGGTGTGTTGGCAAACAATGCAAACAATTTTATGCTGCCCGATAATTCACGGTTAAATCGATGCTATCCTCACTTAGATTTTCTCGCAGTAACATTCATAAATGCTTATACTGCTTATGAGCGACACCTCGATGGTACTTTCGATTTTTGAGTTCTAACATTTCAGAACCGATTAGGATTTCATGGCAGAACCATAGGTTTTTTTTTAATTTCTACACATCTCTTGTTCGTTGAAATAATCGTTTAAAATTATTTGAGCTTATTGTCCGAAAGTGTATCATTGTATTCTGTATTATCGTTGTACATAATCATCCCGAATTCAATATAGTGGATTATACAATTTTATTGAACGTAATGACATTGCAACATTACCGTTTAGTAAATAAACCCTCCTTATTAGGGATGTGTCGACCGCGAACGAACTAGTTCAATTGAACTATTCTTGAAAAAGAACGGTACGATACAGAACGACCATTTAGTGAACTATAGTTCATCTGTCACGGGTCATCGTTCATAGTTCAGCCGGTCACTATTCCTAGTTCGTTTAGTTCAGTTAGTTCATTTAGTTCAGTAGTTCATTTAGTTCTCTTAGTTCGCCGGTCATCGTTCATTAGTTCAGTAGTTCAATTAGTTCTCTCCTGTAGTTCAGCGGTCACAGTGCGCATGAGCTCACTGCGCAGGTTTCAACATGCAGTGGTCGGAATTCACATGACTTTGGGGATATTGGCTGCTTGTATTGTGTGTAATGTACCTTTGCGTGCTGTTTATATTGCTGAAATTGCATTTTGATAATTTGCTGAATATAAATGTCACTAATCTGGATTATCAAGGGCAGAATGCCTAGCATAGAGTAATAACAGCTACTTTGATTAATGATTCCCATGGAGTTATTTCTTTTACAAATAATATTCTTTATTTGTAATCCTACTTGTGAAACGGGTTTAGTGAAGTGCGCAGTTGAATGTGACAACATATTCTATCTGTCACATTCAATGCACATCTTTCATGTACTGCATGTATTTGCAAGTACATGAAAATTAAAATATGAATTTTCATGTACTGGCAAATAAAGTAGAATTCACTTTTCTGCTGTAAGCAACATTTTAAGGGTTGTTTAATATATGAGAAAATTGAACTAGAATGAAGCATGTTAGATACTTATCAAAAGAAATCATTTAATACGAGACGGGTTTTCTTGTAAACGCCACCTAGCTGTCCCAAAGTGACGTGACATGGGCACGAGAGAACCTATAAAAGGAAGTTACTTTTGGGGAAAGCAAAGCGTTCTGAGAATTAAATTTTTAGCACTAGCGCCAAAAGTAACATTTCATTACATAGTGACATATTCATTATATTCAGATAAAACTGTGAATATAACAATGAAAACAAAATACTTTCGTCTGATCACATGAGCTACTTAATACAACGTAGATTTAATGCATATGTTTGAATTAAAATATAATTAAACTCAGAAAGACTGTCTACAAATAGTGTATGACACATGCAGCAAAAGTGATTTTATTTAGTTCGTAGGATTACGTCACTCGGCTTATCGGCCTCATGTTGCAACATTTCACGCAAAATAAAATGAAGCATTTACCCAAAATCTAATTCTATATCTCTGTCTACAATAAAGGCAGATTCTGCGCTTTGTTAACAGGGTATGATATAGGCTATTTTTTATATCCATTAAAAAAGACTGTTTCCAAGACAACTGTCTTGTTACCGTGAAAAAAGTACTTCATTCATGGGAATTTAACGAAGTATCCCTTAGTAATGCTCTCTAACCTATTGCTCTTTCTCGAGATATCAAACACTTTATTGCAAAATAAAGTTAAGAACTTTTCCACATATTTTTATATTGTATTTATATTGTAATTTTTATACAGATGTAGAAAAGTATTCTTATATCCTGAGCTAAGTGTGATTTTTCATGGTCTCTGTTGATTTTTTGGCCTCGACCTACGGTGTCGGCAAAAATTTCAACTTCAACGCTGAAAAAACACCAACGTCCAGGGTTGCCAGATCTCTTCTGGGAAAACCCACCAAATAACCCAGTGGGGAAAAAAGGTAACCGGTGAATAAAGCTCGACTGACACTGCTTCTGACAATTTCAAAATAGCTGCACGTTCACAAGAAGTTAAAAAATACTCTTGTGTACAAAGCCTACCTACTAAGCCTAGCCTTATGACTTAAATACTTGTTGAATTGCTAGAAAAGGGGTAAAATGTATGTAAAAAAATGGGCTCTGACATTTTCATAATACAACGTAGATTTAATGCATAGTTCAAATCCATGGTGTTCAAAACTCAAACATTTTTACATACGCCATTTCTGTCATAAGTCATAAATACTTGTACAATTTGTGGGAAAATGCAATATTGACGATTTAGTAAGCTAAAAAAAAGCATACCACCCACAGCCCTCCCAGGATACAAAGAATTATGCCCTATGGACGGAATTCCCCAAAATGCATTTTCTTCCCGCAAGTCGACGCTTGCTTTTCGCCCAATTGGCGGTATTCCGCCCAATATGGCATCCCTGTGTACGTGGCGAAAATAAATGAACTATTTCGTTCTTTTGAACTAGTTCAACGAACTAGTTCACTAAAAAGAACGATCTTATAAAGAACTGTTCACAAAAATGAACGATTTTGCCCATCCCTACTCCTTATTCTATCGCTATACCATCCATATCGCAGTCCAACAATTACATTCTCGGAATAATTTCTAAATTGCCAAGTCGTAGCATTGTTTGGCAACGCCGCGTGAAAGATTGTTTTAAATAACTGCTGAAAATGAAAGGTATAGCGTGGTAACAATTGGCAAGAAGAAATTATTTTCTACCAAAATATTAACTCAACCGACCGAACTTAATTCGATCAAAAAATTAGCTTTGAACTCATAATCCAAGAGGGCGTAAAAATGTCACTTTGAATTCAATATGGCGGATAGTTTGAGACTACATCGGTATGACATACTGCTCCTTCATACTTTGTTTATCTAACAAACATAATACAAGAAGAATTAGCTGTGTGCTCATTAAGGAGAAGGTGAAATTTCCTTAGCCGGGTTGCCAGAAGAAAGCCATTTATAAGTAAAACAAACCGAAGGAAAAAGCAGGAGTTTTCTAAAGAATACGCAGAAAATGATAAAAGATGGTCGAATAATCTTCGCAGAATAAACGACATTTAATATCTGTGCTTCCAATGGAAAAATGTGGGTGTGGAGACGACCAAATGAAGGGCTGAAAGACGAAAACATGCAAGCAACCGTGAAGCCCGGAGGAGTAAACGTAATGATGTGGGGCTGCAAGTCAGCCAATGGTGTTGGTGAACTTGTGTTCCTAGAGCAAACGATGAACAAGTTCAACTATCTTGACATTCCTCAACAAAATTTACAACAAAGAGCTGAAAATATTGTTATGTTTCATATATTTTATTTTTATCAAGATAATGATCCCAAACACACATAGCAGGTTGTTCAACTTTGGCTGCTGTACAACTCTAACTTCATGCACCCTGTCACCAGGCCTTACTGTTATAGAACATCTTCGCGAAAACTTGCAAAAAGTGATAAGAAAAAAACAATACATTCCAGACAATAATTAAAGCAAATAATGCAACAAGAATGGAGAAAAATTGCTCCTTCTTATATCCAAAAACTTGTACAAAGTATAATACCAAATATACTGAAGGAAGTGCAGCAGAGAAAGGCAATGGTTACAACGTATTACACATTCAATCAACATGTTAATGTTTGTACATGTTTCTCAGTTTTAACATTGTTAACTGCATATTTGTTTATATTTACATTCAAGTGTACGAAGAGTTTTGTGAGATAACTTTTTTTCACGAAAATTAAAAATTTAAAATATCAGTTTCTTATTGTGATTTTAATGAAACTTTTGTAGATACGTATGTAATAATTGTTTATGAAGCTCATCGAATAATGTACTTTATTACATTTATTTTCTTCTTTTACTATTCCTAATTTCTGCTAAATATCCTAAATTATGCTAAATATCCCGTGACCGAATAGTTTTCTGAGTCTCTCAATACTGGCCTGCTCATTCGTCTGTCGGATGCAATTTAGTGTGACCATCCGTCCTTGAGGTGATCTTCAATCTCCCAGTGAATTTTTTCTTCCACCATAAGGTAATGGCACTATCAGAATAAATATATCTAAATCAATTGTTTTATAATGATTTCTAGCAAACATTCACAGTTCATGTGTTGAACAGCAGTTTTCTAATGGATTTCTTTCACCATTATCTGTTTTAATTCAAGTATGATAGGGACTATTTGCTTTTTTATCTGACTGGGAAAGTATGATTAACCTTCATACTGCATGCCTAAAACATGTATTGCACTTAAATATACCTCTCAAATTCGGGGGTAATTTCATAATGTAATTGTGGAACAAATCAATAGAACACTACATTATATCATAACAGCTGTGTATTGTCGAGCCATCTTAATGATTAGCATGTGAAATAGAATAACGTAATTTAAAAAATATATAAACAGTGCTAATTCTTGTAAATTTTAAAGTATATATGAAATTATAATTCTCCAAAATGCCTTATTCCAGCGACTGCAATTCAACGAGCTTAAAAGTGTCAGGGTATTCAGGCGCCAGAGAACGAACTACTAATTTACAAACAATTCTTTTCACTCTAGTACAAGCTAAAGTGGCCAAAAATCCACATCGAGCTATTTCTTAGTGGTAATTAAAAATATCGCATTAAGCAAACACGTGATATAAAAAGGTAAGATAATTGAACACTCACTCCTATAAAGCTTAGCCCAATATTTTGCATTAAAGCGCCAAACACAACCACTTAAAAACAAAAGATATAAACATTATAATAAAGGAAGGCATTCTTGTGTCGACACTGCCAACACGACAAGTAATAGTAAAATAAGTTTCATGTTAGTGTTATTATACTAATAATTATACATCTTCATTTTAATGAACTTCGACGCTCAAGAAATGATTTTTCAAATCATTGTTTTTCTATTCCTGATCAACGTGGTTTCTTCTAACCCCGAGAAACCGCAAAAAGAGTGAGTTGTTGATAAATCTTAAAGTTAGCATATTTTGAAATTACGTGTTAATTTCCCTTGAATTATTCATCATTCTTTCCACTTTATAATAATTAATATTTTTTAAACGATCGGAAAGTAGTTTGTGCTTTTAAAATATGTTATTGGTTTCACGCCTATTTCACACCTGTTTCAAACCTGTTTGTTTCAATTTCGGACATAACCCATTCAGCCATTGAGATGAATCTAACAATTACATTTATCTAATACATTGCAATATGGCTACGATTATTTTGACGCAAGGACGACTGCCGGAGCTTGTCCCGCGTTGCAAGTAGTATGTTCACTACTAGGATTTATTAAATATTCAAAAATGAAAAATAATTTGAATGAAATTCCCAGAATTAGTCAGGGATAGTGTGACACAGCCAGAAAAATGGAAACAGTTAATGGAGAACAAAGAGAGAGAAGGATAATGGTGACATCATTTTTACGAACGTTGATTTCACTTTTTGTGGGATTGTTAATATTCCATTAGGGATGAAAGGATTCACTGTATATTAAGTTGGTAAGCAAGGAAAGTATGTTCAATTAAAATATGTATACTGTGTTTTTTTGTTTTCTATCATACGACACATTGAAGCTGTCATGACCAGCTGTTCGCGCCATGACATTGAACTAACTCGTTGCATTGAACACATTGTCAGCTGTTCGCGCCGTGGCCGTTTAAAATAGGTCGTTTGTTACTTTAAACACACTAGAAAGAAATATGTTTCCGTCAAAACTGTCAGTAAAACCTTAGCCAAGAAGGTAAGCAACATTCTACGCTTTCTTTTGCTGAAAATATTTAAAAGCACTATAAACACTTAAAGCACTATCGCGCGCATACACACACACACACACACACACACACACACACATACACACACACACACACACGCACACACGAGTATAAAGTTTCATGTACGGTATTTATTTCAACATCACTATTTCAGAACGAAATCGTATCAGTAAATAATTACTAATAACTCTAAAATATAATAAACACAAATTACTTTTAATGGTTATTGTATTTACGCGCAATGCCAATTCTAATAGAAGTAATCGTTGATTGCTGAAGGTTGTTGATTATAATTTGTAATTAGGTAATCAGAAATCTTTTACATTTTGCCCAATTCTGGTTCATATCTACGTGTCTACTCGCAGCGCCATGCAATAAAAAGTTCTCGTAACCAAGGTGACAGAGAAGTCTTACAAACAAATGTTTGTAAAATCACATCAGTCGTATGTAGGACGTGAAAACACAGAATCTTCTTGGCTGTCCGGGACACGCCGCGTCCTAGACACAGGTGCCAACATTTCGGCCGCCTCTCTGAGGAATCGCGGATGGGAAAAAGAGGATGGATGGGAGGGTTGATTACTTCATATCTTCAGCGCAATCAACTCTCACTCACCCTCTTGCCTCTTATCTGACCGCGAAACTCGAGCCTTAGACTGACGATATCAAGTCGGCTGTCAGGAATTCGGCTTCATCTTATTGACATCATTCTGGAACAACGCGTAAGTGACACATCATCAGTTTCAATGTCACCATGTACCGGTGGGCGTGGCGGCCCCTGTCATACGCAACAAACTTTGCTGCCGTGGGCTCACTAAGGAACAGCCCGACTTAGATGAGTTGTCACACGTCCACTTTCTTCCAGTACAGTGAGTAACTACATGCCCAAGTAGAAGGAGCGTCCATGGATTTCCCTCGCTCTCCTTCGGTGGATAACTCATTTACGGAAGCTTTTTTATCATATCATTTACGGAATTTTTCAGGGCAAAAAATTCTTCGTACCCCTTCTTTCGGAAAGGATGTAAAGACAGCTGTCCCATGTAGTAGATTTATGGCATGTAAAAGATCCTCAAGCCTAAAAGAAGCCTCTGAGCTAAATTCAAATCACCTGTTTCGTCGCTCGTGATAATACATTCATTCTCCGCTAGACGGTGGAAGAGTGAGTTTACTATGGGCAGAAACGTGGGGTTAAAGCTATGAGGTTAAATTGCCTTTCCTTGTCGCGCTAATGAGTCGGAAAGCTAAGGGAAGACTAGAGCGTAGCTTTTACCGGAAACCAACTCATACCAACCGCTACCTGCAAGTCGGCAGTCACCATTATCCAGCAACTAAACGAAGGGGTTTTGAAAACTCTGACCATCAGAGCAACTAGTGTGTAATGAGAAATCTTTAGACTCTGAAAGGGAGCTCCTCAAGGACACGTTTCGGGCAACCCGAAGTAGATATTATGATTAACACACAGCTAACGTATGTAGATGTGGTAGATAATAAAAAATAAATAACTGAACACCAATGCTTTCACCTCACAAAAGGCAGAGCTGTAAAAAAGTTCAAATCATCACACGAAGTAAGAATGAAAGTAAAAATGAAAGGTATATTTAAAAGCTCAAATTACTATCTAAACGAAAAACCTTACTGTTTTAAGTGTAAAGAGAGTAATAGAAATATTAATAGTTCTAATTTTAATGATAAACCGTAATAATGTTTAAACAATTCAATCGTACTATGTTTATCTTATTTTTCATTATTCTCACGATTATTGTACAGTATTGATTACATTATAGTACGATACAACATGTGCTACATTTTATTTAGTTTCGCTGAGGTTCAGATTTGTTGTGCCTCGAGATATTTAGTGTGGAGGCAAGTGTAACTTTTGTTGAGGTGACTGTAAAAGAGTGAAGGTTTTGCTTCCGAAAAATCATTTTACCCATATGAAGTTTCTGAATTGTCACACAATCATATAATAAACTATTTATTTCAGGTACAACTTTTGTGAATTCAACTGCTTGTATTGTAGAGATTGCAAAATATTGCCTGGTTATCCTGGTACATACATATGTTACATACGTTGTGCTTTCTGTCGCCTATGCAAATTCCTGTTTATAGTGGATATAGATAAAGATAAAGATGACCTTCTGGAATAATTCCTAATAAAATAAGGTCATGAGGTAAGAAAACGCAACATATGATATTTTTATGCGGTATTTTTTCAACGGTAAGAGCATCAGATTTTTTTCTTTTGAATAATGTATTTAATGCTTTTCAGATCTTCTTCCAATCTCTCCGATTATTTTTTTAAGATTCACCTGGAGAATTAGTGTAATTATTTAAAGATTATCTACAAGTCCGCAAATTCAAAAAAGTTGCTTCAACTACACTAGTGGGTAATTTATTGAGTATTTCAATTTTGTGCGTGAAACTGATTAGTTTTCTGAAATATTAATTAAACATTTTTTAAACGACATCTAAGTTTTACAATTTGTTTTTAAACATTAAGAACGTGTTTCACATATGAAAACATTTTACTGGAATGATTTTGCTTCCTCGCATGTATCAGTGAAATTAAATCCAAAACTGATGATCGAAGGGGAAAAAAATCCCGGAGTTTTGAAATTTGGCATGATTGTTCATTGGCACCTACCGCACATTATTCTAAAAATCCTGAACTGTGGGCATTATACTAAAAACCCTGAGCCGGAGGTGTGCGTGTGGGGCGGAGAAAGATGATTCCCTAACTTCATTATTATTAATCCTACCAAAAGGTCTTTATATACGAAATTAGAGAAAATAAATTTACTACAAAAAGCTCCTAAAAAGATGTTGTAAAATTTACTCATATACAGTTATAGGCTCGAAAATTACTTGTTTTTATTTACAAGGCCCTTTTATGAAGATTATCCCCTTACAAAAATGATATTATGGTATGTTTAATGCACGAAAGTAATTTTAGTTTTACTTAACATTTATAAAGAAAATGTATTAACATATTTTCCGTAAAAAATGAACGTTTTATGTCTTATCAAATCTTATTTTGTACATATTTACGAGTATCCAAGGTTTTTGGGTCCGAGATTACTTCGGGAAAGAAAACTGATAATGCATTTTTTATTTGATTAGGATTGGATAGAAATAATTGATAAAGAATTTTGTGCACTGTCAACATATAAATTAGACAAACAGTATACGAATTCAAATACCGTAAATGGAATAATCACGTTTACCGCGTTAGGGGAAGCTGGGCAGTTTGATGCAAGGGGCACATTGATACATCGACAATATTTGAAAACCGAGTGACGTCATTTATACGTAACATGGTACACGTAACAATATTCTCTCCTCTTTAGACAGAAAACCCTTACAAGTTGGATTCTCACCTTCGAGAAGAAGATTTCCTTTCTATACATTTTTAAATGAGCACTTCAAACATCAATAATTAAAACAACGATTCGGCAATGAAAATAGTTGGAGTATTTTAGATTTTCTTCTCAAATCAAGTAAATCCGATATGCGCGATTAGAGCATATTTATGAAAGAACTTTTTTTATTTATTTAAGGTCGCTTTTTAACTACGAAAGAACATTTTAATGTATCATATTCATTGTGAAAGAGACGGTGTCTGCTCTCTCAGGCTAAATCGGCCTAGTTGATGAGTCGTGGACACTCGTAAAGTAAACAAGCTCGCATTGTATGCAGCAATAGGCCGCACCTTGAATTTCTTCTTGTGGACAGTTACTGGGGAGGCCGCCGCTTTATGTCTCTAATTAGCAAGAAATGGTGCTAGCGGTTGCCATTAGTTCGGATTTTATATGCCTCTTCTGTCTGGAAGTGAAAATGAACACGATACGTGAGGCGACTAACACTGGAATCAGATTTATCAAAGGAAAAATCCGGTGGTCGATTTACATTCGTTTGTTGAATAGATCTACGCTTCACTTTCTAATGCATTTGTAATTAGATTTAATTGCCGAGGAAATTTCTCCGATGTTCCAAGTAAATTGTGCAGACTCGCAGAGTGTTACAGTGAAGATCGTTCCGTATATCCGGCACATAACGTAAATTTCTACAGTTAGGTAATGCAACATTAAGCAGAGTAACAAATGTAAACAGGCAATGAATACCAACCACTGGCTTCGTTGCGCAGTCCAACCTGCTTGGTTCTCTCATTTCCTTTTACCCGTATCAAGTCTTGGAAAGAAGTTAAGGACCTCGACGCCATTTGTATAATCTCTGAACGACAAGACACGAACCTTTAGTTTTTGTGCCGCTTTTTATTTCGAATATTTCTGAAGAAAGTAGGTCTAGCCATGTAAAGCTGTCTGCTGTAAACAACAAACAGAGTATAACAAAATCAACCAAAAGAGAGTATGCTAGAAGGATTTGCTAAAATACATGTGCATTATTCTGCTACTGCTGATGTTATGCTCAGAAATAAACGTGTAGTATCAGTAATAATATTTTATTTAGTATGAGTTTATAACACTCCAAATCCACTTTGAATCATTACAATCCACTGCACTATTGCATCATTTACACTAGAAAATACCAAGTTCATAGCATAGACTGGGTAATTAGTAATTAGACCCGAATTACAGCACAGCTCATCACTCTAGACCAATTCTCGATGAACTTTCTTTTTTTTCGGAAAGTGAAAAAATGTGTAAAAATACAACACTGAAGACAGAAATTGTTTTAAATGAAATCTGTACACAATTCTTTTAGAAATGTCCGGTAAGTTTTCATGTAATTTCTGCTTGAAGTTAATACAATTTATAAAAAAAAGTATTTTCTCAAAAACGGCTTCAATATTTTTCTTTAAATTTCTTTCCACGGATAGGACAAATTACGGTAAATATATCGCTGCCGATCTCATTGTTGTAGAGCTCCCTGAGCTTCCGAAAATTATCAAAGTTAGAAATAATACGACTAAGTGTGTGCTATTGGAGCTCCATTTACAGATACAAAAAATCCCTTTAGGACAAATTGCGAGTATTGTACTCATTTTCTTATGTCACTGAACCTAACCAGAACTTATTTTTAGTTTTTTTGCACATCTTTATAAAAACACAAAGAACAGTAATAATTAAGAAATGCGCACAAGTGTGCATGGAGTTTACCGTTCAGTCTTCGGAGCTGAGCTCCGTAATTGTTTTCTTGTTTTCCTTGCATGAAAGCACATGATACTTGGTACACTTTTCGTTGCACAGTTTGCACACGCATAGATCACTGGCGGTGTGATATGTGGTTGTCTTGCAGAGTTTATGGTGGAATCCATGCACCGCTAATCTGTTTACTACACTTCTCATTTCCTGGTTCACTTTCCGTGGAACATCTTCCTGTGGAATGTAGACGGTTTGGAAAGCATAAAAAAAACTCACCTCTCAACATACCAACTCACGACATATTAATACTAACCGAAACATTTGCCACCAAAGAAATAGATTTACAAGGATACTATGGTACTCACAGCCTAGCAACACAAGGAGAAGCAGGAAGACCCAGCGGTGGAGTATCCTGTTACTTCAAGCCCACATTAGCGCCAATAAGAATACTACAAAAGACCACAAACACCATAACAGTCCAAACTAAACTATTCACAGTGATAGTAAGCTACTATCAACCAGGATTTCAAATAGAAAATATAATAGAAGAACTAAACGAAGCTCTAGCGAAAGCAGAAGACAACCCAATTTTACTTGCAGGAGATTATAACAAAGAACAGTAATAAAAAATAGTTCCCCCACTCTACTGCAGTGAGAACGTCTTTGTAAAATTACGAAGTGAGCTAAATGCGACCTACATGATTTTTGAGTACTTTCCTTTCGGCAACCACACTGCGTTAATGTTCAAACTGATAAGAAGACTGCTGGTGCGATGTTTTCGTCGGAAGCCCTTTGTCGGTCTCCAAAACGTTTTCTCAAAGACTATTTTTTTCAAAGTTTTTTCAATAGACTATTTGACAAAGGAATTGATTTATATAATAAATTACCATTAGAAATAAAAAGACTGAACAAATTAAAGAATTTAAAAGAAAAATTATAAAACATAAAAGTAGAAAATTCATTTTGTAAATAGTTAATAGAGTATACTTATAGATGTAAGCAATGTATGTAAGTATGTATTTTATGTAAAAATAGCCGAGAAGGCTAAATAAACAATATCTATCTATCTATCTATCACCTCCGATTAACAAAGGTTACATCAGCTAACCCACAAGGTTGCTACCGCTGCTCGTGTGCGGTTCGAATAAAACTTTGTTGTGTAATTGCTGTTTTTGAGACAGTACTCACTGAAACTTTCTTATGTGAGATACTTCTTTATCTCTTTATTTGTAAGTCTATAATATGACCAATATTCGAATTTTTGCGGAAATTGACCGCAACATGACCTGTTACTAATAAATATGAATATGATTTTATAAACATTACAGAAATTATTTTGTGCAATACAATACCTAGATTCGTTAATTAAATTTAGAAAAAAATGTATAAATAATCATTAAAATCCTGACACTACATGTAACCAATGCTAAGATCAGTATGTATAGCTAAGAAGCTTATTATTCAGAAAAAAAGATTAATTATATAAAAAAATATATGTAAATCTACGTAGTCTGGGAGAGATATCAATAATATAATGAAACAAAAAATCCCTTTTTAAGACGATGGCATTTAGGTATAGAGCGAAGAGACAAGAATTGTATATAATTTCATTTGTAAATGGAAAAAATCTATTCCCCCACATTCTTTCAACTAAGTTAATAAAATTCCTCTTGTTGCTGTCAAACTATTGACTACCGTCATTTAGGTAAAAGAGTATTATTGCTCGAGGAAAGTGATCGCTTTGTTTTAACATCTCTATCACATTGCACTGGGGGATAAGGATCATTTTATTAGTGCTTTCATCTCGCCATTACAACGTTTACGACTTGCGCCAGGTGTTCCGAGAAGCGTCAGAGATAACTGGGGCGCGGGCGTGTTGGAAATACCTCGTTCCAGGCGCACAGTGCGCCGAAAGCGTTGACACAAGGTTCTGTTGCTTTTTTTTTCTTAAATATTATTTCTGGTTGGGTAACTGCAATGTACAATATATTGAATGTGATTGAAATTATTTATTTGTATTCAATTAAAATAATATTCTATTCTCACCGTCTCCGGTGAAATAAATAATAGGATTATATACAATCATTTTATATATATATATATATATATATATATATATATATATATATACATACATACACACTACATACACACACATTATAGGTTGATTCTATTATCATAAACGTGAATTTTTGCACAAATGTTTTAGAAATTACAAAATAGCGTTTTTTGATAAGTTTCAGCTCACTTGGTAATCGGTTTCCAAAACAATCTGCTGGTGTTATTCACAGGCAGAATGGGAGAGAGAGACGCTTTTCGGTAAGCATTTTATTTTGTTTGGTATCAGGGACCAGTAGAATGCGGATACTGGATCAACAGTATTTTAGAGTAAGTAATTTACTGCATATAGAAAAAAGAATTATACACTTTTTGGTAACAGGGACCTACAATACACTTTTTCTGCCGAAAATAGACGTTTTTGATTCATCAATACAAAACTTTCTGTACTCCATAAGTAATATGCGAGAAAGTAAAGTATTCACTGAGATGGGGTTTACATATTGCATTATAGGCATTCAGTATAATGCTTTATCATTTTTAATGTCAAATTTTATTCTTCATTCTCAAGATTTCGTGGTCAGGTGTGACCAGATCTTCAAGTTCAAATGTTCTAGAGAAAAAAGAAACCCTGGATTTCTGGTAGATTATACGTGTGAATTACTGTCACTTATTAAAACACTTGTACTTGTAATAAGTACACATATGTCTCGAAAAATATTTGATAGCGTAGATTATGTTGTGTCATGGACATACACCTCGTACCTTTCTTTCAAATATTTTTCGATTTCATGTCTTTCTACTATTCTAACTTTTTTCATTAGCAAGAAATCGTAGAACACTTCATAAAAAGTTTGATTTTCTGGCTTGTTCTCTTGACAATAGTTGCACAGCAAATCGAATATAAGAGACTCGAGGAAAGACTTCAACTGTAGTTCCGTCTCCCTTCAATTGTAAGATAGGCAGCAAACGCAGGGGTGGAAAATTTTCTACACCGCGCTTTTACCAATTTACATTTATTAATGTATTAAGAGTTCCACTTTCATTTTTGTTGGAAAAGTGAATATATTTAAGGGATTTAATGCATATATAAAATAGGTAATAAAATTATTTTTTTTAATCTAAGCGTCTCTTTTTAATCTGGCGTACTTATTGTAATTTAAACGTAAAATTTTAAGAAAAGCTTTTTCATTATTTCAATTTCTTTTTTAAAGTGTTTACACAAAAAGGTTCTCTTGCAATCTACACAAGAATATAATTGGTTTTAAATCATAATTATTAATAGTTTATAAAAATGAATATGCAAAGGCATACTTCGAAATATATATTTTTGTAGAACTTGTGCGATTTTCTTACGTTATATTTCGGATCGGTTCGTATGGACATGGAATGTCTCATATGCAGTTAATGCATTTACTATGCCTATGAAATTTTATGAGTGAAGTTATTCCGCACTGTATAACGATCAAAATTATTAAAATCTAATGATGTGTGATTGACTGTGTATCAACAAAAACTCTTTCCAAACGCGATTACTTACATTGTCTACCCTATTTTGAAAGTTTATAATTCCTTTTTAAATGTCAGATATTATTTTTAGCTACGAGTCTTAATTTGCTAATGCACAGTGTGGCCAGACGTACGAGGATCCTGGTATTTTTACCACGATTTTAATCATGCTTGTTCCAGGTTTAAGTCATCCTGGTACACTTAAATATCAGGATTTTATGTGTAATGTAATTGATGACGTACGATTTAAGATTCTTTTTTTCAGTAATTTAAAACTATCACCAATATTACAAATAACTCTCATAACTCGCTAATGGTGAAAACACTGCCGTAAAAACATGACATAGGACGATCTTATTCTGAGTTATATTAGTTATAATATGAATATAATTTCATAATTTAAATAAATTGTTATTGGTACTAGGTATTTCCGTGAAAGTACTAGGATTTTTGAAGGTTGATACTTGGAAATACATTTGATCGTCTGGCAACGCCGCTAATACATTTATTATATCACGTCTGTTCAATGAGAAAGGTTAAAATTGCTTACTATTTAAAACCCTAGTAGTTGATGTGCCCGGAACCACAATCAAAATTAAACCTTCATAGCCAAGAATTTACTCTTTATGAGTTCGCCATCCTCTTGCGTGGCTTTTGTGGACTCTTGACCCGATGTGCATCGCATGCATCCCCGCCGGGAGCCGCCGCCACGCAGGGCTGCCGCGCCCGGTCCCGGCCCCCTCCCCCCCCCCCGCTCATCTGCCGCGCCCGCCGCCACAGGAAGTGCGTGAAGGCAGACGGCGGGGGGCGGGGCTGCGAAACGGCACGCAGAATGCGGCACGCGCCACCGCCGCCACTTGTTGCACGTCGCGTGACGTCCCTCACGCACCGCCGCAAACGCCTGGACGGCGGGGTGTTGTGGGGCACGGGGGACGCGGCAGGGCGGGGAGGGGCGGGGCGGGGCGGGATGGGGCGGGTAGCGGGCCCGGGTGCGGCGAATGGGGCGCGTCTGGCTGCCAACGCTTTCTTGGGCAGTGGGTCGAACATCGGTCGGAGTGGAGGAAATAAAAGAGAGTTTTTATACGTAGTAAAGTACCTTAGTCTATATGCTATTTACAAACTTTTGAGCGTCTGCGCAAGCGCGATCTTTAACTTGAAGTGATATCACCATTTGATTCCCCACAATTAGCGAGCGTGTTGTATCAAACGCTACTGTAGAACTATTGTAGGATACCGTGCTATTATTACCCATAACTTTAAGATGTTTTGCATCACAAATAATTGCAATCACTGAATATTTTAGTAAAGGAGTATAGAATGTGTGTCATACGATGGCTGTATCTTGTTTTTGTGAACACTTACTAATTCCACAATCTCGCTACTGCTTACGCAGTATAGAGGCAGTTAGGTAATGCAGCGGGAAACTAATGATGCTATAACAACACATACTTTCTCGTCCTTAGTAATGGTTATGTAATACTATTTATACTCCAATTTCTGTCCGAATTAACACTTCTCAGTCATCATGTTTTATAAAATTAATTACAAATCATAGAACATTAGGTGCGAAAAATAAATATTTTCAAGAAATATCAACAGAAATTGAACAATTCAAACTGCATTTCATAGAGGTAAATCATGCCTCACCAATGAGTCCGAATTCACAGAATTACAACTGCCGTCTTGCAGGGCGGAATGCCATTGCTGCATTCCGATCTGATATTTTCTGAAGGCTATCAAATGGAGCACGGAAAATTAAAATTTGCAAAATTACGCCAAACTACTCATCTTAAAAAAATCACATGATCTTTTGTAAAGAACTGATTTATTAGAATAATTTCATTAAACGAATCAGCTATAATTGAAAGTATACTCTTGCAAAGATAATTTTTTATAAATTTGTTGTTTTGTAAATTGCACTTTTTTGCCCAATAAAACCCAATTGGGCTTAGTTCAATTGAGGTTATTGTTGTTCATATTGACGCTGACAATGGCCATATTACAATGTTGAGACCGCCTCAAACGTAGCGCGAGAAATTCCAATTTACCATTTCGAATTTGTTTCCCAATTTTCGAAAATACAGAATGCGATGGAAATAGAACCAGCGCCACTTTCTTTACTGTTATTTGCTACATACGTGGAAAAAAATTGGAGCCATTTCTGAGAAAATAATTGTTTAAAATTTTAATATTTCGTTTGACTCCAAATTACACACAAAATACTAATATTTTCGAAAAATTGAACAAGACCCCTTTTTGAAGATCTGTTTTTGATGAAAACATTTTATAAATAAAAACTGTTAATCTTGGTAATTGTAGTTGTAGGAAGACGCCGAAAATATTTTGAATTTTTGTAATTTTCAAAAATCAAATATATTCAACGAACATGAGACCAGCACCATTCTCTTAAGCGTCCTGTACGTTTACCGTGGTAAAAATACAGTAAAAATATGGTGACTTTTTGAGAAAAAATGTTTAAGCAAAATGAAAAATTACCTACATTTCACGCAAAAATACGCTAAAAGTATTCACATTTTCGAAAAATTGTACGTGACCTTATTTCAAAATCTATCTTTAGGGAACAGATATCAAGAAGGAAAAAAATCTCTACCTTAAATATTTTACTTGTAGAAACACGCCGAAAAAAATTGACCTTTTTCCGTTTTCAAAAGTGAGGGATTTTAACGAAAATGAGACCAGCACTATTCTCTTAATTGTCCTTCACATTATCCAACAACCAAATTATTTCAAAATATTTAGTGCCATTCTTTTGAAAACGTTGAAAATGTGCAGCAGCTTCACGTAAAGTATCTCTCAAAACAAAATATGGGTTTCAAATTCAAGAGGCCGGAACATCAGCCAAATCGATTGAGGAATATCAATTTTGGTTTATCCGCTAGCGTTGACCATACGCGATCAGATACCTATATATGTAATACATCAATTTTACATTCCAATACTTTACTCATTGCGTTTGTACACAATGCCTCTTTGTATTATTCAAGATTGTTGTAAGTGTGCAGCACTTTCAACAATTACTGCTGTACTTGATGCAAGACGTATTCAATTATTATTTCATTTGACTTTTAGAAGTACTTACATTTATATTTTTATAAATGTACCAAATGCACTAAACACCTAAATGCCTAAATGCAAACACCTAAATGCACCAAACACCAGGCACTAGAAGGCACTTAGCAGAGTGGAATAATTTATTCCCACTGTAAATATTATATTTTATATCCACTCTCGTATACCGTGAAATTTGAATTCCCTGCCGTGAGTGCAGAGCGAGGGCTGCGCGCGCCGGCGCCTGCCAGGTAAGCAGGTGGCTGCACGGGCCACACCCACGTAAGGGGGCGCGCTAGAAAAGCAGTTGCCTCACGTCGCGCAGTTTCCGCAACCCGCCGCGCGGCGCGCTGTTGCCCGCCGGCCGCGGCGCCTCTTCCCACTTCCTCCTCCTCAGCGTTTCGACACGCGAATCAAGTAGGTGATGAGGAAAAGATATATCCGTCCTCCCGCACCAACACCGCCGCCGCCGCCGCCGCCGCCGCCGCCGCCGCCGCCGCCGCCGCCGCCGCCGCCGCCGCCGCTGCGCCGCCGCTGCGCCGCCGCCGCCGCCGCCGCCGCCGCCGCCACCGCCGCCACCGCCGCCACCACCGCCGCCACCGCCGCCACCGCCGCCACCACCGCCGCCGCCGCCGCCGCCGCCACCGCCACCACCGTCGCCGTTGCCGCCTCCATATCTCATCCGCCGGCGGTCCTAATGGGCTTCGGCGGCCCGTAAATTTCCCCGCCTCTAAATCCGAATGCCGGGGCCGAAAAAGAGCAAAGCGTTATAAGTAGATGCGTGGGGTATTATGTAACGGAAGCTAATTCGGAGAGACGACGTGATTAAGCGGCGCGCAGCGATGACGCCGCATCCATCTGCGTGTCGATATAAGCGCCGAATTATGCAGAGGCCCGGGCCCCTGGCGTCATCCCGGTAGCCCTCTCCTGCGCAAGCGCTGAATCACGTTCGCCCAGGTTGCCAGCCGATGCTAAGCAGATGCTCTTAAAGACTCTGATGGTGTCGTGTTATCGCGGACGTGTTTATTTCGCGCTGACGGAAATATGATGCAAATATTACTACAATAGACAATGTGTGGCTTTTATTTCATTTGATACCTTTGTTCTATTACGTAAATTGAAATTCAAACAGTGCAAAATACTGAAAACCGCATGAAATATCGCATTCGAATGTGTTTTTGTTTATCTGAAAAGTTGTGCGGTTTATTCTGTTTGTACATATTCACGTGCTGTTGAAACAGAAATTTCCTGCCGTTGGTTTTGGCTTTTTGTATTCATGTATATTGTTTTCAATGACGATATTATAAATTAAATGTATAAACAAAAACGTATTTGGATTGGATTTAATATCATATTTGTGCTATATCAATTTTATCCGCGAATCAGGGTTAAAAGAATGTCTGTGTGCAAATACACAATATAATGAAGGATATTATAAAATATGTACTGTAATAAAATGTTATATTAACATCTAATATAAAACATTAAAGCCAACGAATGGAATCTGCGCAGACACAAGTGTAATAGCAATATGAATTATCATGTCAACCATATTACTCGAGCCCTGTCCCTCCCGAGTACATATTACCAGAAATTAATTAAGTCTGTCATCTCAGCGTGCTGGTGTGGGGCGACAGAAGCGTGGGTGTACAGGGAGGGGGCGAGGGATGTGTTTGGGTAGGTGGAACATGGAGGCGTGTGAGTAAATGTGAATGCACGTTGGTGGGATTGCGGAGAGGATCTCGTGGAAGGAGGAAAGAGGAGGAGTGGTGGCGGGCTTGCTGGTAGATGGAGAGGTGGGAGAGGAGGGGCAGAGCCTGGATGGCGCTTAGGAAAGAGACCATCATCTAGAGAAATAGGGCTAAGTGAATGAGTGCGTGTGTGAGTGTGTGTGTATGTGTGTGTGTGTGTGTGTGAGAGAGAGAGAGAGAGAGAGAGAGAGAATATTTGTAAGAGAGGGGCGTGGGTGTGTATGGCGCAGTGGGCGAAGGATATGAAGTTGTGTGTGAGTGTGTGTGTGTGTGTGTGTGTGTGTGGGGGTGATGCTGTTAATGTGCGGAGGTAAATCCATGGTGAGGTGAGGAGGTGCGGGAGGCGAAGTCGGGGAGCGGGTGCGAGGGCTGGTGCCTTGCAGGGCGGCTGCGTAATCTCAATGCCCCAGGCGCGCGACACGCAGCCTCGCTCGCCCTTTGACTCCACCGGCGGCGGTGAAGGGGGCAGGGGCTGTGGTGGAGGCGTTGGTGGCAATGTTGGTGATGGTGGGTGGACTTGGCGATGCTGACGGGGGTGACGGTGGTAGCGCTGGTGGCGGTGGCGGCGATGGTGGCGGCGATGGCGGTGGTGGCGATGGTGGCTTCCGTGGCGGCGGTGGAGGCGGTGGTGACGGCGGTGGCGGCGGTGGCGGTGGTGGCAGTGGTCGTGGCGGTGGCGGCGGTGGTGGTGGCGGGCAGGGGTAGTGGAGGCGGCGGTGGTGGTAGTGGTGGCGGCGGTGGTGGTAGTGGTGGCGGCGGCGGTGGCGGCGGGCAGTGGTGGTGGAAGCGGCGGTGCCGGCAGCGGCGGTGGCGGCGGCGATGGTGGTGACGGCGGTGGTGGCAGCGATGGTGGTGACCTAAATGGTGGCGATGGTGGCGGCGGTGGCGGCGATGGCGGCGGCGGAGGCGGCGGGAGCGGCGGCGATGGCGACATGGCCGGGGATGGAGGCGAAGTAGACGGGGTGGTTTGGGTGGCGGGGGTGGCGGTGGCCGTGAAACCGGCGGAGGCGTTGGAGGCGGCGGCACCGGCGAGCCCTGAGGGGCTTGTCGCGCCGGCAACACGACATTGCAGGGCTTGTGGTCGACCGCTGCACACGACCTCCGCGCTGTTTGGCCGCCTCTAGAGGTCCTCCGCGTATACTCGGCCTGTCTCTGGTCACCTCAACCCACAGCTTGCGCTGCTCGCTTTGTAGAGTATTCCGACTCACATGACCCTTGGGGCTTTGTTCTGCCAGCGCCAATGAAATCGGTATTTTGTTTTTTCACTTCTGGTACCACGGTTGGAATTGCGGATTATTCTATTGAAACGTTTCGTGAAATTGGATCGGTAGAAGCGTTTATGGTGCAGGAGAATCTCTTTTCAGTCACCTCCTCACTCTATCATTCCACTCATTGTCCACTCCTCCGTCACCTTCAGCAACTTCATCAGCACATCTAACGCACACGCGCTGCCTAACAAGAAGTATGACTATTCGTAGTAGATTATGCAACTCAAAAGTAATGTTCTCCTGTCCATAGGAAGTAAATAAGGCTTTCATGAATTATATTTCTGTTATATACAGATTCACATATCACATTTCTGTTATTTTTGATTCTTTCTTACTGATTTTATGATCTTCTTTACATACATCTACACATACTTCTACATATATATTACATATGAATACAACATATTCTGGTTGAATACTCCCAATTTTGTTTATTTGCATTTTGTTTCGTATATAGATATGTACAATTGCTCACATTAAGACCAATTTTTTATGATCGCATAACACATGTAATACATCAGAACGATAGCATTAGTTAATTCCGACTGTTTTGTTTTCTTATCACTAATCTACTGCTGTTCCGGTAGTTTAAAGATTTGGTGCATTAATAATTGTATCGTCTCCACTTCTCGGAAAGTCTCTGGTGGCGTCCTGATCGGCACTCAGGGTACGAATTTTCGGCGGGATTTCGGCGGTTGCCTCTTCCTAGAGAGTTTCATGTCCCTTGCTGGAAGAATATTAATTCTTCGTTGCCAGGGCTACAACTAATCCCTAATAGTTACCTCATGTTTCGTGATTTCCACACTTTAAAATATTCAAATCAAGTAATAGTGCCAAGAAAATATCCCAGAGAATGAATCTTACGATTCATTCTGAGTGTGTTGCGATAGCGAAGATAGTCTTAATTTCACACATTAATTCTTCGATTCGTTCCCTCTTGCAGTTTTGAATCAGGAGAAATCACTCTGTGAAAAAAATTATTTCTGTTTTCTGTCCAATTTCTGATATCTACTGATTCTTTTCTCTTCAAAGTTACGCATTTCCTGTTGATTTCTCCGATACATTTCACTTTTATTGATTGCTAGATAATGTACTCACATACCAGTGACTCATTACTTTATTTACACACAATTTCCCTATTAGCATAGTTAGTAGACTTTTGAGTGAGAGAGAGAGCGATTAAAGAGGCGAGAAGAGAGAGAGAGAGAAGAGAGAGAGAGAGAGAGAGAGAGAGAGAGAGAGAGGATTTGTAAGTCATAAAAAGGAACTGTGGACACTGTCGCGTATCGTGCTGTCCTCTGAATAAGAGAATGACCTCGTGGACCACCACTTACGGGGTACACGAGCTCTTGAGCTATTCGTGGTGGTCACCAGTCGGCTCGGATGGTAACATCCTCGCTGCAAATGAAACAGCTTTTCACCTCCGTCATATACCAGTTCGCATACCTTGCGCTGCCTCTCTCTGGGTAACTCTAGTTTTAGGATGATTTCAGTTGTAGAAAAATAACAACAATATATGCAAATGAATGTCAGAGAATAGAATTTTCCTATTACCATTTTTCTTTTTATTTCAACAATTTGACGACACTTCAATATGAATTTACAGCAGGTTGTATAGGTTATTAGATCCGTATTATTTGTATTTTACTTTACATCATTTTCTGTGATCCGTAATTCTTCTTTTTCATTAATAAACAATTACATTTTGTTACTTTTTCGTTTATATGATTTAAATATTTTTATATTTATGTAAATATTAAGCATTTTAATTTTGAATTACTTTAATAAATAATAGCGTTCGTAAAACCCACACTTCAACGCGGTGCCTTGTACCTCAGATTCCTTCCTTCTCTTTCTGACCTAGTACAATATTTTTCTCTTTCAGACTTAAGCCATTAGTGTCTTTCATCCCCTTATACTTTCTCTATCATTTATGCAATTTATTTATTCTTTCTCTCTCTCTCTGCCTCACAAACACAGAAACAAACAAACATCATACACCTCAAACACTGCGATGAGAAATATCTCCTCCTCCTTCTTCTTTAAAACTCTGACTTTCGAGATCGTCAACAAACTTGTATCAAGTTATTCAAGTGATAAAACTTTTTATGAAATTTGTTCAAAAATTGTCAGAAACAATAAAATTTACATTCGTGGCTGCCTAATAAAATTTCATCTTTAGTACTGCGAGGAAGATACAGTGAAAGTTCCTGATATAAGGTTTATTGTTTTTCTTTTACCGAGGTTACAAGGATTTGGGCAGTCCTTTTGCTGCCGCCCTTGCCCTGCCTTGTGGCAGTCTCTGTTCTTGCGAATCGCCCGACAGGCCAACCCAGCTCGGCGCTTCGCCGCGTGCCCGACCCCGCCTGCGCCATTGCCGTTGTCCCGCTCTGCCCCCGGCCGGCCCCGCCCCGCCCCGCCCCGCCCCCCCCCGCCCCGCCACCCCTCTCCAGCCCCCGCCATCGCCCCGGCCCTCAATCCTGCCGTCACACCTGCCCTCTCTCTACCCCCGTGAGACCCCGCCCCGCCCACGCCCTTGTTCCCCAACATCGCCCCCGCCCCCGCTCCCGCCCGCACCTCCTCGCGGGCGCCGGGCGGCCCGGCCACCGCCGCCGGCGGGACGTGAGAGCTAATGAAACTCCTGCGTTAACGCGGGATACGGGCCGGCGGCGGCGGCGCACAATGTCTGCACACGTCGCTGAACGTGAGCCCGCAATGTTAATAGCTCATATTCAGGTCCCGTGAATACCCGCTGCCTGCCGGGGAACTTCACGTCCGACTGGCGCGCTGCGGTGCGGAGGCGCCGGCGGAATGAACTCTCACTCACACGGCGCTCCGTGGCGCCCCCGCGCCGCCCCCGCGCCGCCCCCGCGCCGCCCCCGCGCCGCCCCCGCGCCGCCCCCGCGCCGCCCCCGCGCCGCCCCCGCGCCGCCCCCGCGCCGCCCCCGCGCCGCCCCCGCGCCGCCCCCGCGCCGCCCCCGCGCCGCCCCCGCGCCGCCCCCGCGCCGCACCGCGCCGCCCCCGCGAAGCCCGCGCGCCGCCCCCGCGCCGCCCCCGCGCCGCCCCCGCGCCGCCCCCGCGCCGCCCCCGCGCCGCCCCCGCGCCACCCTCGTCACCCCCCGCAGCTCCTACGCGGCCCTCGCGTTGCACACTGGTCCGAAATGGGCCGAATAACACTTCTGTTGTCACGGAGTAAAAGTTCTTAAGTCAAAAATCTTAGTTCGCAGAAAATAAGGGTTATATTATTTAGCCAACGCTTTTACCTACGCTCAACGCTATTTCCCAACGCTTTTTTTTCGTTAAGGAGGCAACATTTGAATTAGGTTGTTTTACTAAAATTAAAAGAAGATACTCAACTTGTAGTTTCAGTACTTAACCCAATTTCAACGAAAATTGGACTTAAGAACTTTTACTCCGTGACCACGGACTTGTAGCAAAGACATTATTCGACGACTAAAATTTGTCGTATGAAAATCTCAGTAAATGGAAGTCCCAAAAGAAGACTAACTATTTTGTTAAATAGCGATTGCAAATTACGAAGATTTAGAAATGAATGGGGAACGCTAATGAACAAAACGAAATCATTTATTGACTATTTTGAGAATCTATAAGACAAACATGTGTGCCACAGCAAAAAATTGATTATGACATTTTACCATTGTCTCACGTTTTCACTGAAAGCCTTTTAAAAAATATTTCTATATTAGACACGTTTTAGTTGAGAAAAAATAGCAGTTTTTATCACACTCACATAAATGATGCGTTAATTTGTTTTATGGAGGTTGTCACTTTTTTATTGTTTCGTTGTAGCATTTTTTCGATTTATGGAGAAATCTTTACCACAGTCACAATTTCAGAGGTTGCTTAAATGTATTACTTTGTAACTCATACATATTTTAATTTATTTTTCACTTTTTTAACTTGAAATTTTGGACTATTATTCCAATATTTTTTATATAAGTTTTGATTCATTATTATGTTAATGTATTTCAAAAAGAGAAATCTTTTGGATAGGTGAAAAAAAAGAGTAAACTATTGAGAAGTTAAGGAAATCTATATCTATACTTCTATATCTATATCTAATATACAATACAACTAATATATAAAGACAGAACTGCACTGACTTACAGCGCGATAATCTCTGAATCCACTGAACCAATACTGATGAAACTTTTGTAGTAGCTTCCTTTAAAGGTCTGGAGCAACATAGGCTATGATATACAATCGCAAACCTTACTATATTCACAAAATAATTACTTTTCCGGACATTTTTCGCCTCGCTTTACATCACAGATTCAATAGTGGATCAATGCCAATAGTTTAGATGCGCGCCACCAGAGGGTGAGGTCTGAGATCTTCTACTGTTTTCATCAATGTCCAGAATCAAGGCCGTCTAGAATAGTATATTATCTATTCTAGACAGTCTTGCCAGAATTATTATGAAATTCATTGGGGTTTGGACATGTGCTATGTAAAGTCCGTGAGTGTTCCTTGGTGATTTGTTTGTTTTCAACGTTGGTGGAACATTTGAACGAAATCCCTTAAAGTAGTAAAGAACGTCAATGTACAAACATTGTCCTTAGTCCGTTTGGTACACAAATTGTGGCAAGAAAACATGTGAGTTTTAAAGTATTTAGAGAGTTAAAAGTACAAAAATATACAGTACAAAATATACAGTAATGTACAATGTACAATATGTAGATATCGTATACAGAACTCGTATATTTTCATTCGCAAAAATTAATTTATCTAAAATATTTATGTTTAATCTAATAACAAAATTCTGAGACTCCTTGGTTTCTATAATTCACATTTCAAAATCCATAGTATCTCGCACTTCAAATCAAATAACGAAGCTTATAGTGTTTTGTTAGGTGGTTCAGTACATTGTCAATTTATTATGTATACATAATGTACAGGTTCGTGGATCAGTATTGCTGTTATGTAGCGATGATATGATGAATTGATTTACCTAAACAAATAAGTTTTATACTACATGTTACTAGCACATAGATCTTTAAACATACATATTTATGTCATCTTCAAAATAATTATAGAAAACCGTCAATTACCTTTCAGCATAGATATTTTCATTTACTTTATTATTACGATTCATCAAATACTTTACGACATTTATATCTATTTGTCCGATCTGTCTACTAGCGTACCCATGCGAGAACCCTCGGATATTTCGTATACTCTGCTTAAAACTGTAACTCCCTTCAAGGTCACGAATTGGCAGCAGGTACATTTTTAATCTTTCTTTATAAATACTATAGAAGCAAAAAATATAAAAATGAGTTAGTTTTACAACTCGGCAATTTATTGGACGTGTTGGTATAATATATAAAATTACCGTCCTTTGGCTCGACAGCCTGCTACGGGCCATAGCTGACCGGCGGTGACACAGCCTCTCGGCCACGGGTGTTCGAGTGGTTAGCACGAGGACATCCCTTTACCGTACACACCGCTCTTCTTAAACTTAGGATGGGCTTTCTCATCGTCACACAGCAATCTATAGTGAGACATTTGTAAGGAAAGCGCAAAGTTTTAAATTACCCGGCCGGGAATCGAGCTCGGGGTTGTTTCATGGAAAGCGAGCACGCTAACCAATAAGCCACCGAGGGCGGGATATAAAACTCCACAAAAAGAATACATGTGAGTCTACTAATTTGTACAAGTAGTTTTACGAGTGTTTTGTATTAACAGTTTAAATTTGTTTATTGTTTTTATTTATAAAGTAAGGAATGTTTGGGAGCTGAAACTCCCAATTAGAAAAATGTCAACTTTCATTAGTAAGATAGTGAATGAGGCCCACCGGAAATTTTCAAATAGGGGGAAAGACATGACAGGGCTAGGTTAGCGGGGCAGATATACAATGGGAGAGAAGTAGGACCCCACTGCACGGCATGAATAAATGGAATACCTCTTCCTGGCTAAACAGTTACTGTAATAAATGCCTGGGACAACGCCGGGTAGTTCAGCTAGTATAATATAAACAAGTAATGTACGCATACATTTGTGACTGAATAACAAACATACACCATTTACATTTTATTTATTAATTTTTAAAATACTCGATAAATATTGTTCTTATTTCCAAAAATAATAGATAGAAACTTTGCTTATTTCTCCTCCTTCCCATCCTCCCAAAAAATAAACTAAATTTCTCTTCTGATGACTTCTGCTGTGAATCAACATTTCAAGATAACCTCCATGTTTTGAAGGATAAACTACTCTATAACGCTTTCGGGACGCAAAAATACACATCATAAAAGTAGACAGATTTTGGATACTAAAAGAGAGAAAACAAGGATGAACTCGTTTGAGCCAAGGAAACTTTGAGACCAAAAAGGAACGGGAAACTCTTGAAATTACTTATACGTTGAATCACTTGCAGGTCGCATTCAGCCCTTTCGGCTCTGTTTGCTATTTCCGCTTTGACGGATGCTCTTCAGCCGCAGTCATCCACATTATATGAAAATATTTTTAAGAGGGAATAAACTTTTTTGAAATTTAGTTATTTATGACATACTATGAAAGAGAGCAGAAGTAGATATGGCTGAAACACATAAATAGGATTGAAACATACCTCTATCTTCGTGACGATAGTACTATTCATTTCGCACGCTTCCTATTGTTGACTCTAGAGCCCAGGTGGATCTCATCCCTGGTAGTCTGTGGAACTGATGAGTGATAAATTGTTGGGATAATTTGAATTAACGAAAGGACACGTAGTAAATCCGTGGGGACGAAAACCAATTTGTAAAATAATTATGACCAATCAGAAAAATGAATAGTGTTCGAGAATCGAATGATATGCATTTGGGTACTAGTTCACGAAAATAAAAATTTTCTCATGACCGGACTACCTCTAATATTATTAGTATTTCCATAGATAAATAATTAATATTAATAGAAGAGAAAGAAAATATCGGTCAGACCAAGGAAACACAGTGAATTCTAGAATTTTCATCTAGGCAATCATCGGATTTCACCCAGGATGAACCCACCGCTGGATTGCGAGATCCCGCGCTGACCTACCGTCTGTTTTCTCTAATCAGGTACCTCCCTCCAGCGGGACACCGCCCCAGCCGGAACAAACTCGAAGGTCCCGACCCGTCTCCCGATTTTGTGGTAGTATAGTGCACGTTAGTGTGTGTGGTGTGTGTGTGTGTGTGTGTGTGTGTGTGTAAGTGGTGAGGATAGGACAAGGAAGAGAAAGGAAAGATCGCCCGCAATGCGTGGCCGTTTGTTAGATTATTACTCCGGTATTCGCCATGTGTTGATCGGAGAAACCACGGAAAACTACCGATCAGAGCAGTCTGCCGCTTGAATTCTTCTCCAGACAGCGACTGAATTCAGCTTAGTTGAGAAGGTAGTGTCGAAAATCCTGCCACCGTCGGGACTCGAACGTAGGACCTGCCGGTCATAGGGACTGCAGTGTCAACAGTTGATGCCCTGAGCCACCTCTCTCGTTTTTTTTATGTATACACATTTTGCATTTTTATGTCCATTGAAACTTTTCCTTGCAAATAGCAGAAAATCAGTGTTGCTTTGCAATCATTTTCACTCAATATGCGGGGTCGATCATGTGTTTTCTGCCTTGAGGACCCCCTCCCCCCGTACCTTCCATCGTCCACAGCACTTATGTCAGTCAGAACCATCTCTTGCTTTAAAGCGTTATGCTATAAGTCTCGTTTTTGGCGTATTTAATGTTATTTTATGTTAATTTGTACCTCTAGGATGGCTCATGGGCTGCGTACTAGTTTCCCGTGGTGTGGGCCCGAGTTCGATTCTCAGTTCAGGAAAAATTTGTCTTAGCTTTCCTTTAAAATAGCCCGTTTCTGTAGCTTTGTGACGAAGAAAATCTCAGGCAGGCACATCTTTCTAGTTGAGAAGGGAATACGTCATGTTCCCCAAATGTCGTTCTTATCCCCCACGCATGGGGACTAAAGTAGGTCCAGGCATGGGGAACACCGTTAATAGGCCGGCAAAGTCGGACTATCGATCCGAAATATGAAATACATACATACATGTTAATTAGTTAAGCGTTTAAGTATAAAAATACTAATTGAAAAGGTGTTTTCAAAATTACAGAAAATATGGTTTTGACCCACTGTCCACCACCTTAGCGCTACGTTGCTTCCCACGCAACGTAGCTTCCCCTGGATTGGAGCTCATTAAAAAGTTATAACGAGATCGCTATTCTATTCTGTTATCGCAGTAGGAGTTCAATAATTTTGTAGTTATTCGTGTTCTGGGTGAACTGGATATCAAATAAGGTCATACCGAGTAACGTAATATTTTTCAGTTTACGGACTTGTTATGAACTCGTGCGCTGTTTATATTCTTTGCTAAAGATAATAATTAACTTTACTTCATTAATATTTTTTTAAAGAAAATCATTCTCTGATATTTTAATTCCCATGCTTACTTTTTACAATTAATGAAAATAAATACCTTTTCTTTTCCAAAGTGCAGAAAACTCTGGAATATTTATTTTACAAGTTCGTAATCTACAATATAAACGCAGCGAAAATATTTTTACCTCGATGAACATTTAAAAAAGTTTTTTGATTAATTATTTTATTTGTAAACAATGTTTACTTCATAATATTTCCATTTAAGCGTAGGATGTTTATAAATGCTCAAGTATCGACAATAATTTCCCCTTTTTTTCTAAAGGAAAATTACGTGTTTCAGTACCTTCAACTCTTTTTTTGCTTTTAAGAATACCTCCAGAATAGTAGATGAATCACCTATTGTTTATTCTTCCCTTCTCCTAACTGTATTTTTATTCTTTTTTCTCAACTCTTCAGGAGCATATGTTTCACGCGAGTGGTTGCCACTGGAAAACAAATGACCCGACTGTCTATATTGTGGTCTACAAACGTACGATTCTTGAATCGCAGGAAACGTATTTTATTTTGCGAAAGGGAGACTTTTATGCAGGCGTCCAAATGTTTCACACGAAGTTACTACGCCATTCACAGCAGCAGCACGGACGGTGGAGGCCACTTTCACATTTATTTTCGCTTCGATCCGAAACGGTCCCGCACAATTTCGCGCTGTCTGATCTCGTAAATCTAGCTCTTGGGTAAACAAACTTTGCTCACGACACGTGAATACCCCAAAACACTGGAAAGCTTTTGCACGGAGGAAAATACTCACTGTCGGTTTCGCTGTGATCGAAGTGCAGAGGCTTATGTGAGCTCTCGGTCGTATTGAGAGCAATGGGCATCGATGGTTAAAAGTTCGATAAGCAGAAGTTACACGTGCAGTGATAATTAACTATTTGTTTTTATAATTAATAGATCTGGTAATTTGAAATGGTCAGAGGAAATTAGTAATTTTATTTCCAAATAATCGTACTAACTTTTCCCAAGCGCTATCCAAATGTGTCATAACATGTTAACAAAATATTCAACGTTGCTCAATACAATTGAAAAAATGTAATCAATGGATAATTTTTATGGTAAAACGCAAATTAATACAAACTATTTTATAAAACAATATCAAATATCAATCTGTCTTAAAACTAGAAAGAAGGTGGGTGTTTGGAAATTAGAATTGGTATCTCAAAATATATTTTTCACATATTGTACGACAAAATTTTATGTTTTCTTCTCACAAGTGCCGTCACATGATTGTAAGAGATTTTTTCAGTAAATTAGTTTATTCAGTGATTGATTTTCGTTCAGCCGTTCGGTTCTTTTAGATATTTGTTGAAGAGATGTGAAACAGAAACAATTAGAGTTGCAGCTTTTCTCTAAAATCGTCCCAATTTCTACTGCTGTGTCACGAAGAAAGCCTCAGGCAGGCGGAGTTTGCTAGTTTCAATGAAGGAAATACGTCTTATTCGCCACATGTCACTTTTACTTCCAAGCATGGGAATTTAACTAGGCCCAGGCTTAGGGGAGACCAGTGGCTGGCGGCAAATCCGGACTTGGGAGTCAAAATTCCAAATACATACATACATGAGACTATTGTGGCTAATTTCTGTTTTCCGAACAGTTTTGGCCGCATTAAATTACTACAGACGAAATTAATCCAGCAGGATCCCACGGAAACTACTCGCTTTCGTATTCGTCCGGACCTCACGCGAGGAAAGTTGCTCGCAACCCGTGGCTAAATTCGGACGCATGCAGTTAAATTTAATAGGCACCACTACGGGTAACCGAATGTGGCCCGTGCGCAGTTGTAATCCTAGGTCTCGGAGTTCCGAGAGAGAACAAATCCTCCTCCGGTTTCTCGCGCAGCGTCGAGGCGTAGTCGCGTGGCGCAGGTGCGTGGGAAGCGGAGAAGCCCGGGAGCGAGGCGGCTAATCGGCTGGTTCAGCCCCGGCGCGGCGCGCTGAGAGCACGCCCTGCGCCTCGCATTGCCTCCGAAGTGGAGCGGCGAAGCAGCGAAAGCTTCGTTAGCGGCTGCAAGACGGCGCTCTGGAGACCGACGACTATAAAAGTTTGCGGCACGAAAATGAAAAATATATAGCGAGCTAGTTAGGTGGAAGTCAAGTTGCGCAGAATATTTCACTTCCGCCGCAGTTCCTGGAAGAACGCACCGTTTCTTTTAAATTATACTATATGCGACTAATTAAATTTAACCTAAAAAGAAAACATCTTAGCGATGAATATAAATGACTAGGAAAACCCGGCAGACGTTGTTCTGCCCTTCATCTCCTTCTTTCCCCTCCCATTACCCTCTCACTGTCTCTCCCTGTCTCACCCTGTCCCTGTCTGTCTCTGCCGCTCTCTGTCCTCATTCACATTTAATTGTAGATTCTCACATCTCTGAGCAGGTGAGGTAATATCGGGAAGCGCTGGACCAACAAAAATGTAATAGAACGTTCAAGATGGTTTCATCCTGCAGATTACGGTGTGAGAAACATTTCTTTGAGGCCCTCGACCTCAAAATTTTAGTTTTTAAGGCCATAAAATGCATCGTTTAGGAGTTATTTAACGAAAAGATTCAAAAATTCTGCCGAATGTGTTGCGGATTTCATTGGCGTAAATATTTAGTTTTGTTCTACAGCGCCATGTAGTGTAGTTACAACAGATATAACAGCACATAAACCTCCTCGGTAAAAAAAAGAAAAAAAATATACAAGTGCCATCTTTCATGGAAATTGGTCTCACGGCGTCGGAGTTAAGCTCTTATTTATACCAACATCCACTTTCTTATATTATAAATGATAAATGATGATTACTGCCAATAATATTTGTAATATCATCTTCTATCGCAATGTGAAGATGTGGTTCTAGGCATTCTCTTATTAACAAGATAATCAGAAAACAGAAAAGAAAACACATTACTTTTGATTCATATTGAGGAGCAAACATTTATAAATTGAGAAAGCTTTTGAGATCGAACATGATTTGCAGAAAATATCTTCATTGGCACCATGGTGAAGATGGAAAACACTTGTTGCGTATTACTATAATAGTTTGTTGAAAGAGATACTGCAAGAAATAAAATAACGCAAACACTATTTCACGAATGGCGTATACTAAAGCACTTATCACAAACGGAAGATTAACGTAAATTTGTTGCGGTACCTCATTTTTAGAATTTTAAGAGTGGGAGATCATCAATACAGTTATCATCTACTCCCGAAAATTGCTGCAAAATTTGTCACGTTTAAGGATCCTCAAAAGAGACAATGGGAGAACAGAAAACTCCTCAAAGCAGCTAATCATTGGGTGTCAGTTCTGCGAAAAAATCCATTAACGTTTTGCAAAGGAGGGAAGTAAATGTGCAAAAATGAAGTTTTGAAGCAATGGCAGGAAGGAAAAACAATTAAACTGAATTTCGTAAAATAGTATAAGATACATAAAAACTAAGGATCTGATAACCAGCCAGTGACAATTACACAGAAAATATGTTACGATACAGCTTGGAGGGTGACAATGAAGTTACATTACATCAACAATTAAATAATGATTAAAACATTTAAATTGCATTGATAGTATCACATTAATAGTCAAATATTTTTAAAACGTATGGTAGTGAATTGAAAATAATTATATAGACGGCCCAGTTCCAAAACCTTACAACTCAGTTTTACGTTTTGAGAAATTGACGTTTGAGAGTTTAATATCCCCCTGAAAACGTTAGTTATATTGCTTGAATTTGAAAATTATAATAATATTAAATTGTTGACCCATACATTTTAAAGATGCCTTGTGATGGAAACGGTCAGGGCGATATTTAACTTTTTAAGCGGCATTAAAGGGGCAATACGTCGAACTTTAAAATTTTGAGTTGTCGGCTTTTGGAACTGGGTCTGTATGTGCAACATACATTGAATGTTATCTAAAGTATAATTAAAAATTAAATATATTTTCATCTGCAAAAATTATACTAATAAATTAGTAATGTTCAATAGCGCCCATAAGGGAGTCTGAGATCTTTGAAATATTTCGAAGGACGAAGTCAAGGACTTGTCATCTTACAGTATCTTTTCTGTTAGTTTTATAATGAAATACGATATTGTCGTTTATCATTTAGGGGAGTGTATTCGCAAAATGTTAATCAGCAGCTAATGATCCTGTTAATGTCTACTGTTTTGTTACGTATATACGAAATATAATTCATAGATTAGTGCAATAAGAGTATGAGAATATTAAGTAATCAAGAAGACGTTATTCACAAGCTGTCTTGAAGAAGATGACAAGCTGAGTCAACGAAGGAGAGAACAGTGCAAAGCCTGGAAAGTTTTTCTCATCAAAATAACCCTTGGGAAATGTCCTCTTGCCACGCTTACGTATTCAGTGATTTAAGCAGTCTATTTCATTTCATGCTCTTCTGCATCCTAGCTCACCTCAGTTCCATTAGATTTTCCTCTCATCTCACGCTCTATTCACAATGAGAACAATGAGAGTGGTTTTGAACAAAGTACTTACAAGTCAGTAGGCTTATTCTCTGAGGATTAGAAAAAATATAGCTCTTGAAATTTAATTTTGATATTTTCAAATTTAATTTAGAATATTTACGTTTTGCTTCTTAAATTGAAGTAATATCACATTAGAAAACCAATATTTCATGCTCAAATAAATAAAAACTTTATGTGTAATGGGTAAATTAAAAAATACTATACAATTTTACCTTCTCGCTACTGCTTACGCAGTAGAGAGCAAATAATGTAATGCTTCGGGATAACGGCTAATAACTTAATTTTCAGCAGAAAAACTTTTATTGCCGGGTCCTGGTAAATAAAAAGTGGATAAATCCAGTTAATAAGTTTAGAAAAATCCTCTAACATATTGTGTAGCAAGAATCCATGTTTTGTGGGACCTTGATACCGAAAAATCGATTAACGGCAAAACGACTGTCCGTCCGCCCGTCTGTGCGCCCGTCTGTGCGCCCGTCTGTGCGCCCGTGTGTGCGCCCGTCCGTGCGCCCGTCCGTGCGCCCATCAGACAACAACGCTGGCGGCTAAGCCGCTTGTCTCAAAAACTGATATTAACTGTCAGAGCAATTTACGTTCGTTTCATTTCTAAAAGTAGGAAATGAGTACTTTTTCTGACAATCGAAGTAAATGCAGAAAAGCATGAAAGGCGCTTCGTTTAATTTACACTTTTTTTCAAGTTGCAACCGAGTTTATAGTACGGTAGAAATTACAATATTTAATATAACGTAAACTATTTTCAATAATGCGAGAAAGTATGTGCTATGTTGCACCTCTAGTTTTACCATGTTAGAACGAAAA
This sequence comes from Acheta domesticus, assembly GCA_031308135.1. NCBI lineage: Eukaryota > Metazoa > Arthropoda > Insecta > Orthoptera > Gryllidae > Acheta > Acheta domesticus. The sequence goes on along the minus strand of JAHLJT010004567.1, from coordinate 28,297,332 downwards.
GCACGCGTCTGAAAAACGCGTTCGAAACGGAACATTCTGAGGCAAGTTGCGTAGGCAGCGGCGGACGCTGGCGGTGTGGGACGAAAGGCAGGCGAAGGGTGCGCCCCAAGCGGCGTCGCAGCGCATATGTCACCGCCCTAGCGCGCCCTAATCGCAGCAAACGCACGCCCTTGCTCCTCTTCACGTCACACTAACGCCGGCGAGGGCCGCTCTTTTTTCCCCCACTCGACCTCCAAGCTCACTGCCTTAACCTTCCCTAACCGTAGGCCCTGTCGTATCTCAGGCTACTTCTTTATTCAGTCCCCTTACTCCTGCGCTTATCGCGGGGTTTTGCGGGATCCTACAAAAGCGTCGGCGGAAGAGAAATGGTATTTAAAACACAAAGTAAAGGAGGAAGAAAACAGTTCAGTACCCGCGATAGACGTTCGGAAGTTTTGTTCTTGATTTATGGATTGAATGCTAGTGATTCCGGGCGCGTCAACTGCTAAGGTCATTAGGTCCGTAAGTGCAGTGTGCGCTTTTCCTCGGGAGATGGTGGTGATCTTACCCCGCTGAATGGCGAGATCCGGTGCCGACCTATCCGTCGGCATGAGGGGTTTTCCCACAACCAGGTTTCTCCCACTAGCGGGGCACCGACCCAGTCGAGAAAAGTTCTAATATCCCGACTTGCCTCTCGGTATGGGTGGTAGTATAGTGTATGTTAGTGTAAGTGAGAGGTGAGGGCAGGACAAGAAAGAGGAAGGAAAAATCGCGCGTGGTCCGTGACCCATTTGTTAGCGTACTACTCCGGCATTCACCTGGTGTTGATCGGAGAAACCACGGAAAACGACGGATCACAGCGGTTTCCGACGGATCAGAAAGGTTTCCGATTTCATGCACTTTATGACTGAAATGTCACCTTAATGTGAATCTAGACCCTTTAACTTTACTTGGTCTTAACGAGAAATATAATTATTTCAACTTTTGCTGTATCGAATCTTCGTAAAACACGACAACTTTCTTCCTCGGCGTTCATTGGTTTAGTCGCCTACAGTTTCGAATTGGTTCCTTCGCTTCCCCACGAAAACGTTTTCCTTTATTTTCTTGGACGGCAATTAGCTTCCCATATAATTAATTTCGTATTCGTTTTATCGATTCCCTTTGTTTCGTTGTATTTATCTTATCGTGCACCAAGTTTTGCCCTCTCCACTTGTGTGCCAGCGGTCCACCGAGAGGTCTATTTTAACAGCTACCACCGCTTTCTCAAGGAGGTACCCGACCGTTTGCGTATCGCCCCTTGCATATCACCTCCATTTTTAATGGGAGTCTGATATCGCATCCACCTACGCACGGCAAGACCCCACCTGCCCTGTGGCCCCGCTGGCTTCACCGCTACTCGTCGCCAACTGCCTGCCAACCCGAAGCCGCCCGCCGCCCCACGCCCATTGCCCCCGGACCGCCGGCCGCTGCCGCCGCCAGCCACCGTCTCCCGTCCCCCATCCTCCATCCCCCGTCCCCCATCTCCCGTCCCCCATTCCCCGTCCCCCATTCCCCATTCCCCGTCCCCCGTGCCCCGTCCTCCGTCCCCCGTCCTCCGTCCCCCCGTCCTCCGTTTCCCGTCCTCCGTTCCCATCCTCCGTCCTCCGTCCCCCGTCCCCCATCCCCATCCCCCGTCCTCCGTCCCCCGTCCCCCGTCCCCCATCCCCATCCCCCGTCCTCTGTCCTCCATCCCCCGTCTTCCGTTTCCCGTCCTTCGTCCCATTCCCCCATCCCTCGTCCCCTGTCCTCCGTCCCCGTCCACCGTCCTCCGTCTCCCGTCCTCCGTCCACCATCCCAGTCCCTATCCCCCGTCCTCCGTCCCCCGTCCTCCGTCCACTATCCCAGTCCCTATCCCCCGTCCTCCGTCCCCCGTCCTCCGTCCCCTTCCCCCATCCCCATTCCATCACCCCCATTCCCCCATCCCCCGTCCTCCTTCCCCCGTCCCCCGTCCCCCGTCCTCCGACCCCCGTCCTCCGTCCTTCATTCCCGTCTCAGTCCCTATCCCCCTTCCTCCTCCTCCGTCCCCATCTCCCGTCCTCCGTCCTCCGTCCCCCGTCCTCCGTCCCCGTCCCCGTCCCCCATCCCCGTCCTACGTCCCGCGTCCCCCGCCTCCCGCCACCCGCCACCCGCCATGCGCCGCCCGCCATCCGCGCCTCTCGCTTCGCCCGCGCCGTCCGTGCTTCCCGCCGCCCACGCCGCTCTCTTCTGCGCCACCTCCGCCCCGAAAAACACCGTCGTTCAGCGTCGAGCGAAGGCCGTTTCTCGCCATCCCCGCCGCGACCGCGCCCGCCGCCCGCAGCCCGCCGCCGCGCCGCCCTATTGCAGCGTGTCCGCTCCTGTGTCGGCCGCCTGCCTCTCCCCGGCGCCTTATCGACCGGCGGCGCGCCCGGCGCCCTCACTTAGGCCGCTCGCGTCTTAAAGCCGCCCTTGAAGCGCCCCCCCCCGACCCCCGCGGCCGCGGTCTTCTCCCGCAGCCGTCGCCCCGCGAGCGGCCCACGCCCACGCCCCGCTTCCGCGCGCGGCCTCGCCCACGCCCGCAGGGCCCTGGCCCACGCGTTTCCTCGCGCCCGATCTGGACCCCGTCCCCCCTCGCGACCCCTCTGGCGTCTTTATCCGTCACACACGCCCTGGCCTCGGCCTCTCCCCGCCCGCTCCGAGGCCCCGCTAACCGCTCCCCTGATCGTCTGCCTCGCGCTGGTCGATCTCCGCCTTTGTCCGACTTTCCAATTTTGGGGAAATTATGACCGTTTAGAACAGGGACTTCGAACCTTTTTCTTGCATCGAATCCTTTTAAAAGAATACTTTGCTTCTGTGACCCTCTTACATTTTCTCTAATATACAGTATAACAAATAAAATTGTAGCACAGAAGTTCTACAAAATGACAAAAATAATAACAGCATATCGATCAGTGCTTTCTTAAATATCTCGATTTCCAATAGTTGGAAACGATATCCCTTCTAAGTTGCTGTCTAATCTACACTGTTGTGTAGAGGTTACGAAGTTCGGTCTATGCTGAGCGGTTTTTAAGAACTTGCCATTACATTTCTGCGGCGCATTTTACGGAGAACAGGTTCTTGATCGATTGAGTTACATTGTTAATACACTGTTACACGTTTCTAAGTTTTCTAAACATCGATAAATGACGGATACGAAAGAAGAGCGAAATAATAATTTAATATTAGATATTTTGTGGCGTTATACCAGAAAACAATTATTCATCAACAACGTTAATATGTTTTTGTCTTAATTTTGATCTTTATTACACCAATACTCATATATGTGGCCGGTTCAGATTTAGCTATTGATTATCTGTAACATTTAATCGACGCCGACCCTTTTAGGAACCCCTGATTTAGAATAAGCAAGGTACGTACGTACTCAGTGCAATAGAGAACACTGAATGCGTAAAGTTCGTAATTGCACAGTCTCGCTATAGGAGCACACCGGATTACTACAAACTCAAAACACATTTAAAATTAAAAAGCACACATAATTGATCATTAAGGTTTGTTGTTTATTACTTCAAAACTTACAAATATTATTAAATTTTTAAATTTTAAAAAATGTTTGCAATATTATTTTGCCTCTGGCATTTTTGTTATCCTTCTTTCGTTTCATTACTTTCATTTCGCACTTTATCCATCTGATTTCTAGATTGCGAGCACTGCTGATCGCATTCCAAATCATTCGAATTTACATCAACCTACGCAGATGCTCCAAATTCAGTCGATCGTTCTCTGGGTTCCTTAGCGTTCCTCAGTTTGTTTTCAGGATTTACTTTTTGTTTGGGTGGCAACTATTTACCAACATTATGTCACTGATCTGAATGTAGTATACTTGTGCTTCTTTGCCCCTTTTTCTGTTATCTGTTATCTCTTTCTCTGTTCTCGCTAACCACCAACGACCTATTTTTTGATGAACATGAGATAAATCGCGTTTTTTGTATTTACTGTTGTTGTTTTTTTCTTCTAATGCATTGAAGTTCTTGAATTTTTTATTAAGCTGTTTTTAGAGTTCATTTTCTATTCATAAAAACAGAAAATGATGTGCAGAAGGAGTGCATGTACGGAGTGATGTACATGTACGGAAGCTTAAGAGAACATTTTGATCATAGTATTTACAACACAACTTGATATTTTGGTCGTGGATGTGTTAGTGAATTCAAGTTCGCATTTCGAAACAGGGCTGAAGAGGTAATACTCACAGTATTTCGTTTCAGATGAGTTTACATATTATTTTCTTCTACATTCTCTATCGTTACAAGCAATATTTCTTTGATTTTCAGTATTTCCACGAAAACAGGTCCAAATATCAGCGCATGTATGAAAGAAATGAAATTAAATGTGAATCAAATACAGTAACATACACACCTTTCCTTACAATGGCTTAGTAAATTACGTAAGTTTAGAAGGATTCAAAACTTACGTAATTGATGGATGGAGCGATGGATTTAAGAATAGATGTAAATTAAAGACTTGAACTAGTTAACAATAAATGTTAAGTTGAGAAGTGTAAGTGTAAGTGTAAGCAGATTCTCACAGATTAATTAATTTCTTGCAACATTAAACAAGAACGCAATTACAAAATTATAATGATAAAACGCACATCAAGTTGAAAGATGAAGCATTACTTGGTACAATTGTACAATGCAATATTAAAAGGCAACGAATGCTAATTCTTCAGTATTGAACAATAGGTCGCAAATCTTAATCTTTCCAACGGAGAGAAGTGTTACCATTTTGAAAAATGGTAAGGCTTCACTCATAACATGAGCTCACTTTATAAATTTTCAGTTTACACAGAGACCTCACACAAAGTAATAAGACACAAGCATGTTATAATAGCAATTGTCCTAGAAGAAGCAGTCTTGTAAATGATTCACATTAAGATGTGCTTCAACACCTTACCAGTTGAGTGCATATTGAAATGCCGTCAAATCATATTTCCTGCATTAACAGATAAACTGCTAACATTTACTTGGTTGTACATTTTACGAGATTCCCAACATCTTATACTTAATAACTTACAATGCAACCAAGTCTGAATACATTTGAATTACCAAAATCCAACAGGCTATATGACTGAAGTGTTCTACTCGGCTGCAGCTCACACAGTTATCGAGTACACGGATCGGGAGGGGTGGCTCAGAGCATCAACTGATGTCACTGCAGTGCTTGTGACCGGTCCTGGGCTTCGAGACCCGAGGGTGACAGCGTTTTCGTCACTAGCTGGATCGAGTTCCGGAGGAATCGGTGGAGAGAATTCTGGCGGCCGGCTGCACTGATCTGTAGTTTTTCGTGATGATTTTTCCTGAATGAAATATGTTACTTAAAGACAGATCTAGAAATAAATTCACGTTAAAGTTTTCGGAAATATGCTTTCCCAGAAATTTTGCGGAAAAATATGGGCAATTAATTTTTTTTCTAAAAAATGTATCCAACTTTTTTCTTTAAATTTTCTCTTTATATTTATTTAGTGACGGTAAAAAACTAGTCCCATGTTCGGCAAACTTTCTGTGTTTTCGAAAATTGTAAAAAGTTAACAATGCAAAACTACAAAATTGGAGATAGGAATTTTTGTTTTAGACAAAGTCTGATGCACAAAAGTAAATATTTAAAAAAGATCATGTACAACTTTTTGAAGACACCGAGGAATTTTCATGATGCGATTTGTGCTTGAAATGTATGCATTTTGTAAACAAATTATTTTCTAAAAAAAACGCTTCAGTTGTTTTTTTTGCATGGATAGAAGATGGTACGCGTAAATTAATGGCACGGGCCTCATTTTCTTTGAACTCTCTGAATTTTCGAAAATTGTTAATTTAGAAATAATTTGAGAAAGTGCGTGCTATTCTAGCCCCACTAGTGTCACCTCTTGGCGTCTTGCCTTCCTTCTCTCTTCCCCGTCGCGGAGCCACGCCGTGCCCGCGCTGGGCCTGCGCCGCGACGGCGCGCCGCCCTCTCAGGTGGCGCGCTCATGAGGCGGGGCTCGAGTTATGAGGCTGCGAAGAGAAGCGCCCTCAAATCCTCGCTCTTCGCAGCGAGAGGCGACTCCGCTAACGAGACCGGCGAGGGCGGGAGGGGTGGGGGTGGGGGAAATATCGTTTACCCTTGCCCGCCGGCCGGCGCGCCGGCGCGCCGGGCGAGTAGGAAGAGAACGAGTGGCCTTAGAGAATTACTGCTTCTCGTGCCGCCCACTGAATTACAGCCCTCCCAGTGGGTCTTGCTCCCTACAAATTGTTATGATCGAAACGCTCATTTCAACATGTTTCGAGTGATTGCAGTAATTAGTTACGAAGATTCTCCCTTCTCGGCCTTCTCGGCTCTAGACAATGGAGGATGTAATATTCTTTCCCTGTGTTATCTCTTGTGTTGTTCTTTCATTCCTGTTTTGTTTCTCTAAGTGCATGTCTAGCGTACTTGCAAAACACCTTTTTTTACTGCTATCCTCCAGAAACACGTACATTTTCTCTGCAAAATGATGAAACATGAAGTATCATTCTCCTGCGTTATTCTAAAATTTTCCTTTCTAAAAAGTAGAGAAAGATGAAAATAAACAATTAAAAACAAAAATAGGTTTAAAAAAGGTCAATTTACTTCCTCATTCAAAATGTTCAAAATTTCTGTCATTATTCCGTTATTTTGAATCTCAACTGAGTGAACAAACATGATCTTATTCAGATTCCCCAACTCATAGGCAAAGACGATTATAAATACGAGGGAAATATCTTTTCATTTGTTTGCGCTGTGTAAGAAAAATGAACAATAATGGAGTGGGAGGGCCCATAAATATTCCTTTTGGCACAGCGCAGCGCGCGGTCTTCAGCGAAGCGTTCTCGAGCGGTGCCTCCGCGGCCGCTGCGCTCGCTGCGGCCGCAGCGGCAAATTAAACCCCTCGTCGGCGCTTCGCTCTGTCACAGAGTAAGCGAGGGAGCCTTCGTTGGAGCTACACGCGGTCAAGTTTAGGACGCAAAAAAAAATGCGCAAGAGGGAAGTGTTTAGTGTTGTCAGGCGCGTCAATTAGGTTGGTAATTAGTCCCAGGGGCGTTCAGAGAAAATTAGGGGTCTGGGGCAGTAGACCCATGGAACTCCTTATTTGTTGTTGTTGTTATTATTATTATTCCTCTATATCACGACTAAAGATGTTATAAGTTGAATATAAAATCCACTCAGGTTGCAACCAGCTACCTAAGGAGCAGATCTGGGGACTGTCTGTGCCTCTACAATACTTTGCGCAAAAATGTGAGCTGTTTCAAATAAAGCAATTTCTTGTACTTCCCAGTCCTTTGAATGACCTGGAAGTTTAGCCAAGGTTATATATTTTATAATTAGCCAGTTAAATATATTTTTTTCAAAAAATCTATTAAGGACATACATTTTGTCTCCATTTTCGGGGGCTCCATTTAAGTGGGGGCCTGTGGCAAATTGATCCAGCTGCCCCACCCTCTGGACAGACCTGATTAGTTCCGTGAGTGTAGTGCATGTTATATCCGGTATTCTGGTGATATTCCTCATCTTCTGGAACGTCAGTTCCGGCACCGACCTACTCGTTGGTTTGCCTCTCCAGGTATTTCCTCTAGGGGGACACTTCCCCAGCCAGAATAATCTTTATACTCCTGTTTGGTGTCTCGATATGTGCGGAAGTTTAATGTATGTAACTGTGTGTTTGTATAAGACAAGAGGAGGAGATAAAGAAAGTGCTATGTATGTGACTCATTTTGTATGATTTTTTCCGGTGGCATCCCCATGGTATTGATTCGATAAACCACAGAAAACAAAAATCAAAGCGTCCGACCGCTGGAGTTTTCTTCCGGTGAGAGGCTAAATTCCAGACAGTTAACTAATTAGTGTCGAGAATTTGCCACCATCGGGACTCGATCCCTAGAACCTTCCTGTCAGACACACCGCAGTGGCAACAGCACTGAGCCATTGCAGTAGGGGAGAGAGTGGAAATAGAGTGTGGAGGAGAAGAACTTATGAATGCGACGGCAGTGTGTGAAAAGGAAAATAAATGACGGGGGCTTTTACTGAACACGTTGGGATGGAGCGGAGAATAAGATATGTGAGGCAGAAGAAAATGTTGTTGAATGTAATACTAATTCGGAGAAGGTAAATGGAAACATACTGGAGCGAATGAGGACAAACAATTACATTGGAGGACATTTATGCAAGGACAAGTATAGTGCGATGACCATGAGAGAGGACGGAAAGGAAATACAAACAAGTATGCTTGTGAACAAAAACAGACTGAAGAGAGGAGTAAAGGAGAAGCAAATACGCGGTCCATAGCGTAACGAGCACAATAGCTTTCAGCGTCTGGGTGCCGGGATTTAAATTCATCCATGTAGTAGTTATTGTAAAGGTCAGAGCACGTTCCAGTCAGAGGCGTTTTTCCGTCCCATCTGTAATTTCCCTCATGCGGATGCTTATTACTCCCTATCGTCCCTCATATCAGCATGATAATAATTTTAATGTTTACGTTGTGACGGGAAGACCTCGTGGGACATTGGGGCTCTGACTGTCACACATGACCTTGTGTCGTCTCCCTACTATTGAAGTGAAACTAGTAATACGGTAACAATATGCAAGAGTAATATCTTTCATGGGATGTAATAATAACACAACTCAAACAAACTTTAATTTAGAGTTATGATAATTTTTGGATGTTTGAATACATATTAAAACTTTTAATGTCGTGATTTGAATATTTCTTAATTCATATTTAGGAGAACAACAAGATATCTACCACCATCACTGAAGTTTCCTTTACCATGTTTTACCTTGATGGGCCAGGAGAAGTGGCTCAACTCATGTCACTGCAGTGTCTCTGACCCACAGGTCCTAGATTCGAGTCCCGTTAGTGGCAGGATTTTCGACATTAGCTTGTCAGCTAGGTCGAATTTAGTCGCTGTCTGGAAGAGAATTCCAGCTGCCGGTTGTTCTGATCGATGGATTTCCGTGGTTTCTCCGATCAACGCCAAATGCCAAAGCAATGCCCTGACAAACGGGCCACGGACCGCGCGCGATTTTTCCTTCCCTTCCTCGATCTATCCCTACCCCTTACTTACACACATACTAACATTCACTACACTACCACACATGCCAAGACACAGGTCGTCGCGGATGGGGTGGCGCCCCGTTGGTAGGATATACCTGATTGGGGAAAACACGCCAGCCGAAGGTAGTCGGGCGCCGCATCTCCCTATCCAGCGGGGAATGATAGCCGTCACCTCGCGGAGGAAAAACACGCATTACACTTACGGGACTAATTTCTTAGTCGTTGACGCGCCCGGAATCACTAACAATCAATCAACCATTTGTATCGTGATGGTAGGATGTGCGAAGTTTCCTTTCAGTTTGCGGCGAACGGCGATAGGGGACGAGCGAGGGCAACGAAACCACAATGGACAAACGTGGACGAGATTTGGCGATGCCGTCGGAGGTCGCGGGAGGTCAGGAGGGGTCGCGGGGCGGCCGTGTCAACGGGAGCGGATGCGGCCTGCTGCGGGTGGGCGTGGTCTGATGCAAGAAGCGGCGGGGCGGCGAGAGGAGCGGGAGGGGAAGAGGTGGGGGGGGGGAGGCGGCGCGATCGCCGCGCTTCCTATTGGATTTATTGGCGCTAACCCAATTTCCGAAGCTGTATCGTTACGATCAAAGACGCGCCCGCCGCGGGCGGCGCTCGGGGCTGCGCGGCGCGTGTAGCAATTCAGCAGCCCGACACACGTGGCTCGAGCACCTCCAGGTACTCACTCTGTTGATTGCACATGCGGATGGAACGTTCGCGTGTGTGATACGCTGCAGACCGCTGTAAACCGTGATCTCAGTTAAGCCGTAATTTGCATCAAAATCACCAGTTGGTTTGGCGAATACTCTTGATATCAGAAGGACTCTTCTTTCGTCAAATAAAACTAGACGTGCACAACAGTAGATACTTTCTCGTATTACTTCGCTTTAACGCTATATGGGAATAGTGTAATAAAATAAATTTTGAGACAAATTTGAAAACGTAATCGACGCTACATATAAAGTATCCTTAAACGAAATATCCGTGTAAAGCGCGCAGAGGCTTGAGTTCATTTAAATCGATTGGGGAATATCAATTTTGGACAAAATTGTGTGAACGGGATAGGGGCTAGAGTTGACCACAGACAGAAAGACAGACAGATATTTTGCCAGCAATCGATGTTTAGGTGCCAAAGACCCACAAAGCATGAATTTTGACTATATAACGTAATAGAAGAAGTAGTTTACTATGTATAGGAACAAGATTCATCCATTTTTTTCACTATGAGAGCTCTTCAATAAAAATTTTTCTGTCGAAAATTCACCTTTTTTTCGGCCACAATACTTTCCTTACGAAGTGAGGGTGAGATAGTGAAAAGAATTTCCAGGATTATACCAGTATAATTAGCGAAAACTACACCTCAATATCTGACACTTTTTAGGAAATTTTCAAGAGGAACATATTAGGTGAGCCACATTGTATTTTTCCAATTTTGACATTTTTCTTTTTAAATTATTTTTCTCTCAAAATTATTTTACATAATTGAAAATTCGTAATTGAGTTCAGATAATAGGAGTTCTATTGATTAGGAATATAATTGATGCAATCTAATTTAATATAATATAGTGCATCATACATTGAAACTGAAAAAAAACTACGTAATTTTTCGATCATTAACTTTAATAGAAAGATTAAATTTCAGATCAATTCGGAATGCGATTATAGCAAATTCATAGAAAATACGAGTATTATATTTCCATTTAAATCACATAGTATTTAATGTTTAAGAACTCTATCATTTTTTGATCAAATCCATGGTGTAGTGCTCCGTTACGAGAATCTGTGAATGTTCGCAGAAGAGACAAAACAAAAGCAATATGTTGCCTCGGACAAAGGATTTCCAGTCGCTTCTACAGCTGCACAGACTCTAACAAGGCAACTGTCGACTCACGAGATTTATGGCAATTTACTTCAGCTGATGACCAACTACTGAACAGCGCTCGGATGTTAAGGTGCAATTCTCCGGTGAGCGCAGCGCGGGACTCTACTTTCAGTGACCTCCTCCTCGCTTCCCGTTACGTAGTGTCTTCAGCAAGGATCTAAAAAGATACTGAACATAAAGAAAAAAATATTGGAACTTTGAAGCAGTGTCTCATGCTTTTTTCATTGATTGCAATATTGAGACATTTCTGTCTGAATTTATTAATTTGTGCATTGGACTATAAGAAAAGAATGCCATTCTTCTCGAAGACATCATTTTTTATAGGTCGCAAACATGTGAAATCGTCGTCTCAATCTCACTCGACTCTTGTAGATCATTAAATAGTAGTTCACTACTGAGTGACTCGAGGTTGGTTTTCAGTATAGTAACCCAGTTATCTTTTCGGTAATGAACATTTTCGGATCGACGTTGAGACGTTTTATTCTTTTAAAGACACTACCGAGATTTTACTGCGGTTTTAAAAATAGTACCGGTGCTTGAATCATTTTTTAACAAAATGAATGTCCCAAAGTGTCTTCACTATGCTCAAAAAGAAATTATATTTGAAATCGATATCGTTTTTCAATGAAAGTATTTATTGTTTATATTATAGATTGTTTATTAAATTACTATTATTATTATTATTAAAACATTTATCATTAATTAGTGAAGCACTCCACTTTGATATATGGAAATACACAGTTTGGTTTCCCTCAATACGACACTTTTTTGAGGCTCTTGTTATGGTGTATTCAAGTAATATATCTACTCCAGTATGTTCGTCCAACAATAGGCGAGTCGAAACACACTGTATTTACATGGAGCGTATAGTGTCGGGCCGAAATATTTTAAAAAATTGAAAAATATGTGCTTTGGGCGGCTTTAGATGGCAGCTAGCATGAGGACGAGGCAAGATTGTAAAGCTGGCCCATACCAAAGAAATTAGAAAACTAACTAGTACGAGAAATTATATGCTATTCTGTAGCACCGCAAGTTCTTACTTAGACAGATACGAGGTTATTGAAAGCTCCTCGTTCTTCGTCTGTTCTCCGTCCGTGTTCGCTCCGTCAGCCTTATAATTCAGGATTGACCTGAGGCTCCCAGACTTTGAAATACTTTTTGTTCGGGGCTGCTATTTTATTCAAGGATCCATACACATTTTCAAAAATTCTTGAAAAAATGAACCATATTTTCTTTTTTCTATATAAAACAAATTATATCTAGAATCACGTATGGTCTACAACTAATTTGTAAGAATTTTTCCATCACCCGCCTGTTTTTTGTCGAAAAAAAAAAACACGCAAATAACCGATCAGAGTAACTGGCCTCCAGAATCATAATCCAAAAATGACCTTTTTGATCCTGTTATTTTGTGTCAAAAATTTGCTCACAGCCGAATCTGAGCCTAGGTTCTCCAGGCCTACAGAACATTAGTTGCAGGCTCGCAACTTCGCACGCTCTAATATTTTTTGTGATATAATAAATATGTAGAAAAATGTCTTATTTCAAATATTATTTTCCAAATTCGCATAATTAAAACTATAGTTTCGAAGCGGTTTCGATTTTTTGCACGTCCCGTTTTTGTACAGATGGAGCTTAGCCTTTATAATGGGATGTATCGTAATGTGGTGAACATTCCATCTACTTAGCACAAAAATATCGGACTGTTGAACACGCTACCATCAACTCGGTTTTTTTCTCTTCCATCTCTTGTCTGCAAGCGCGAAGGCCGTCCGTCGCCTGTTTGCCGCCCGCTGTGGCCGAGAGCTTCCTCAGGGTGGCCCGCGTCCATCTCCCGCGCGGGAACTCGGCAGCGCGTCGCGTCGCGACAAGGCGCCGCGCCGGCGACTCCAATCCGAGGGCCTCCCTGCGCGGCGCACGCGACACGAGATTTCCCTGGCGATAGGCCCGACCCTCCCCTCCGCTCCGGTCCGCCCCGGTCCTGCCCCGCCCCGCTCCGCCCCGCCCACCCCATACCGCCCCATCCTGCCCCCAATTCCTCCAGCAACCCCCTCCGCCCAACCCCCCGCCCCGCTCCGCACCACCCCCCCCGTCCCTCCCCGTCCTCCCCGCCCCGCCCCGCTCCTCCCCGCCCACTCCTCCCGCCCCGCTCCTCCCCGCCCACTCCTCCCCGCCCCGCCGCTCCGACCCGCCCCGCTCCGACCCGCTCCGCTCCGACCCGCCCCGCCACCCCACACCACACCACTCCGCCCCGCCCCACTCTGCCCCACCCGCTCCCCAATTCCTGCTGCAATCCCCTCCGCCGACCCCCGCCCGTCCCGCCACCATCTCCTCCGGTAGCAGGGCGTCCGCTCCCCACCACATGTACCTGATCTCGCCTCGCCTCCCCTAGGCCGGCCTTCACCCCCTACCCCGCCCCGCCTTGCCATGCCCTCACCCCACCTTGCCCTGATTCCACCTCCCTTTTCTTAGATTCACCCCCGCCTCGCACCCACCCCACCCGTCCCGCGCCCTCTTTCCCCGCTCCGTCTCTTCAGACTCGCCACGCTCCACAACCACCACGAC
>JAHLJT010004567.1:28262069-28282803 GCA_031308135.1 Acheta domesticus | reverse complement strand
AGCGCGGGGAAATATGTGCGCGAGGGGAGGAGCGAGGCGAAGGTAAGTCTAGGAGAAGCGAGGCGGGATCCGGGCAAGTTGGGGTGTGGGCGAGGCGATGTAGAGGCGGGGCGGAGGAGATGTAGGTGAGTCTGCGGGGATGAGGCGGTAGCAGGCAAATCGGAGTGGTGTGAGGAGAGATGATAGGACTGAAGAGGCGGGGCGGGAAAAGCGGGCACGAGGCGGGGTGGGGGCAAGGCGGGGGTGAATCTAAGAAAAGCGAGGTGGGATCATGGTCAGTTGGGGTGACGGTGAGGCGATGTAGGGGCGGGGTGGAGGAGGTGGAGGTGGGTTCAGGGGTCTGAAACGGTAGCAGTGCTAGTCGTGGTGGTTGTGGAGCGTGGCGAGTCTGAAGAGACGGAGCGGGGAAAGCTGGGCGCGGGACGGGGTGGGGTGGGTGCGAGGCGGGGGTGAATCTAAGAAAAGGGAGGTGGAATCAGGGCAAGTTGGGGTGAGGGCATGGCAAGGCGGGGGCGGGGTAGGGGGTGAAGGCCGGCCTAGGGGAGGCGAGGCGAGATCAGGGTACATCGGTGGGGAGCGGACGCCCTGCTACCGGAGGAGATGGTGGCGGGACGGGGCGGGGGTCGGCGGAGGGGATTGCAGCAGGAATTGGGAGCGGGGTGGGGCAGAGTGGGGCGGGGCGGAGTGGTGTGGTGTGGGGTGGCGGGGCGGGTCGGAGCGGAGCGGGTCGGAGCGGGGCGGGTCGGAGCGGGGCGGGGAGGAGTGGGCGGGGAGGAGCGGGGCGGGGAGGAGTGGGCGGGGAGGAGCGGGGCGGGGCGGGGGAGGGACGGGGAGGGACGGGGCGGGGTGGTGCGGAGCGGGGCGGGGGTTGGGCGGAGGGGGTTGCTGGAGGAATTGGGGGCAGGATGGGCGGTATGGGGGTGGGCGGGGCGGAGCGGGGCGGGGCAGGACCGGGGCGGACCGGAGCGGAGGGGAGGGTCGGGCCTATCGCCAGGGAAATCTCGTGTCGCGTGCGCCGCGCAGGGAGGCCCTCGGATTGGAGTCGCCGGCGCGGCGCCTTGTCGCGACGCGACGCGCTGCCGAGTTCCCGCGCGGGAGATGGACGCGGGCCACCCTGAGGAAGCTCTCGGCCACAGCGGGCGGCAAACTAGGCGACGGACGGCCTTCGCGCTTGCAGACAAGAGATGGAAGAGAAAAAACCGAGTTGATGGTAGCGTGTTCAACAGTCCGATATTTTTGTGCTAAGTAGATGGAATGTTCACCACATTACGATACATCCCATTATAAAGGCTAAGCTCCATCTGTACAAAACGTGGACGTGCAAAAAATCGAAACCGCTTCGAAACTATAGTTTTAATTATGCGAATTTGGAAAATAATATTTGAAATAAGACATTTTTCTACATTATTTATTATATCACAAAAAATATTAGAGCGTGCGAAGTTGCGAGCCTGCAACTAATGTTCTGTAGGCCTGGAGAACCTAGGCTCAGATTCGGCTGTGAGCAAATTTTTGACAACAAAATAACAGGATCAAAAAAGGTCATTTTTGGATTATGATTCTGGAGGCCAGTTACTCTGATCGGTTATTTGCGTGTTTTTTTTTTCGACAAAAAACAGGCGGGTGATGGAAAAATTCTTTACAAATTAGTTGTAGACCATACGTGATTCTAGATATAATTTGTTTTATTAGAAAAAAGAAAATATGGTTCATTTTTTCAAGAATTTTTGAAAATGTGTATGGATCCTTGAATAAAATAGCAGCCCCGAACAAAAATGTATTTCAAAGTCTGGGAGCCTCAGGTCAATCCTGAATTATCAGGCTGACGGAGCGACACGGACGGAGAACAGACGAAGAACGAGGAGCTTTCAATAACCTCGTATCTGTCTAAGTAAGAACTTGCGGTGCTACAGAATAGCATATAATTTCTCGTACTAGTTAGTTTTCTAATTTCTTTGGTATGGGCCAGCTTTACAATCTTGCCTCGTCCTCATGCTAGCTGCCATCTAAAGCCGCCCAAAGCACATATTTTTCAATTTTTTAAAATATTTCGGCCGACACTATACGCTCCATGTAAATACAGTGTGTTTCGACTCGCCTATTGTTGGACGAACATACTGGAGTAGATATATTATTGAATACACCATAACAAGAGCCTCAAAAAAGTGTCGTATTGAGGGAAACCAAACTGTGTATTTCCATATATCAAAGTGGAGTGCTTCACTAATTAATGATAAATGTTTTAATAATAATAATAATAGTAATTTAATAAACATCTATAATATAAACAATAAATACTTTCATTGAAAAACGATATCGATTTCAAATATAATTTCTTTTTGAGCATAGTGAAGACACTTTGGGACATTCATTTTGTTAAAAAAATGATTCAAGCACCGGTACTATTTTAAAACCGCAGTAAAATCTCGGTAGTGTCTTTAAAAAGAATAAAACGTCTCAACGTCGATCCGAAAATGTTCATTACCGAAAAGATAACTGGGTTACTATACTGAAAACCAACCTCGAGTCACTCAGTAGTGAACTACTATTTAATGATCTACAAGAGTCGAGTGAGATTGAGACGACGATTTCACATGTTTGCGACCTATAAAAAATGATGTCTTCGAGAAGAATGGCATTCTTTTCTTATAGTCCAATGCACAAATTAATAAATTCAGACAGAAAATGTCTCAATATTGCAATCAATGAAAAAAGCATGAGACACTGCTTCAAAGTTCCAATATTTTTTTCTTTATGTTCAGTATCTTTTAGATCCTTGCTGAAGACACTACGTAACGGGAAGCGAGGAGGAGGTCACTGAAAGTAGAGTCCCGCGCTGCGCTCACCGGAGAATTGCACCTTAACATCCGAGCGCTGTTCAGTAGTTGGTCATCAGCTGAAGTAAATTGCCATAAATCTCGTGAGTCGACAGTTGCCTTGTTAGAGTCTGTGCAGCTGTAGAAGCGACTGGAAATCCTTTGTCCGAGGCAACATATTGCTTTTGTTTTGTCTCTTCTGCGAACATTCACAGATTCTCGTAACGGAGCACTACACCATGGATTTGATCAAAAAATGATAGAGTTCTTAAACATTAAATACTATGTGATTTAAATGGAAATATAATACTCGTATTTTCTATGAATTTGCTATAATCGCATTCCGAATTGATCTGAAATTTAATCTTTCTATTAAAGTTAATGATCGAAAAATTACGTAGTTTTTTTCAGTTTCAATGTATGATGCACTATATTATATTAAATTAGATTGCATCAATTATATTCCTAATCAATAGAACTCCTATTATCTGAACTCAATTACGAATTTTCAATTATGTAAAATAATTTTGAGAGAAAAATAATTTAAAAAAGAAAAATGTCAAAATTGGAAAAATACAATGTGGCTCACCTAATATGTTCCTCTTGAAAATTTCCTAAAAAGTGTCAGATATTGAGGTGTAGTTTTCGCTAATTATACTGGTATAATCCTGGAAATTCTTTCACTATCTCACCCTCACTTCGTAAGGAAAGTATTGTGGCCGAAAAAAAAGGTGAATTTTCGACAGAAAAATTTTTATTGAAGAGCTCTCATAGTGAAAAAAAATGGATGAATCTTGTTCCTATACATAGTAAACTACTTCTTCTATTACGTTATATAGTCAAAATTCATGCTTTGTGGGTCTTTGGCACCTAAACATCGATTGCTGGCAAAATATCTGTCTGTCTTTCTGTCTGTGGTCAACTCTAGCCCCTATCCCGTTCACGACAATTTTGTCAAAATTGATATTCCCCAATCGATTTAAATGAACTCAAGCCTCTGCGCGCTTTACACGGATATTTCGTTTAAGGATACTTTATATGTAGCGTCGATTACGTTTTCAAATTTGTCTCAAAATTTATTTTATTACACTATTCCCATATAGCGTAAAGCGAAGTAATACGAGAAAGTATCTACTGTTGTGCACGTCTAGTTTTATTTGACGAAAGAAGAGTCCTTCTGATATCAAGAGTATTCGCCAAACCAACTGGTGATTTTGATGCAAATTACGGCTTAACTGAGATCACGGTTTAACAGCGGTCTGCAGCGTATCACACACGCGAACGTTCCATCCGCATGTGCAATCAACAGAGTGAGTACCTGGAGGTGCTCGAGCCACGTGTGTCGGGCTGCTGAATTGGCTACAACGCGCCGCGCAGGCCCGAGCGCCGCCCGCGGCGGGCGCGTCTTTGATCGTAACGATACAGCTTCGGAAATTGGGTTAGCGCCAATAAATCCAATAGGAAGCGCGGCGATCGCGCCGCTCCCCCCCCCCACCTCTTCCCCTCCCGCTCCTCTCGCCGCCCCGCCGCTTCTTGCATCAGACCACGCCCACCCCGCAGCAGGCCGCATCCGCTCCCGTTGACACGGCCGCCCCGCGACCCCTCCTGACCTCCCGCGACCTCCGACGGCATCGCCAAATCTCGTCCACGTTTTGTCATTGTGGTTTCGTTGCCCTCGCTCGTCCCCTATCGCCGTTCGCCGCAAACTGAAAGGAAACTTCGCCCATCCTACCATCACGATACAAATGGTTGATTGATTGTTAGTGATTCCGGGCGCGTCAACGACTAAGAAAATTAGTCCCGTAAGTGTAATGCGTGTTTTCCTCCGCGAGGTGACGGCTATCATTCCCCGCTGGATAGGGAGATGCGGCGCCCGACTACCTTCGGCTGGCGTGTTTTTCCCCAATCAGGTATATCCTACCAACGGGGCGCCACCCCATCCGCGACGACCTGTGTCTTGGCATGTGTGGTAGTGTAGTGAATGTTAGTATGTGTGTAAGTAAGGGGTAGGGATAGATCGAGGAAGGGAAGGAAAAATCGCGCGCGGTCCGTGGCCCGTTTGTCAGGGCATTGCTTTGGCATTTGGCGTTGATCGGAGAAACCACGGAAATCCATCGATCAGAACAACCGGCAGCTGGAATTCTCTTCCAGACAGCGACTAAATTCGACCTAGCTGACAAGCTAATGTCGAAAATCCTGCCACTAACGGGACTCGAATCTAGGACCTGTGGGTCAGAGACACTGCAGTGACATGAGTTGAGCCACTTCTCCTGGCCCATCAAGGTAAAACATGGTAAAGGAAACTTCAGTGATGGTGGTAGATATCTTGTTGTTCTCCTAAATATGAATTAAGAAATATTCAAAATCACGACATTAAAAGTTTAATATGTATTCAAACATCCAAAAATTATCATAACTCTAAATTAAAGTTTGTTTGAGTTGTGTTATTATTACATCCCATGAAAGATATTACTCGTTGCATATTGTTACCGTATTACTAGTTTCACTTCAATAGTAGGGAGACGACACAAGGTCATGTGTGACAGTCAGAGCCCCAATGTCCCACGAGGTCTTCCCGTCACAACGTAAACATTAAAATTATTATCATGCTGATATGAGGGACGATAGGGAGTAATAAGCATCCGCATGAGGGAAATTACAGATGGGACGGAAAACGCCTCTGACTGGAACGTGCTCTGACCTTTACAATAACTACTACATGGATTGAATTTAAATCCCGGCACCCAGACGCTGAAAGCTATTGTGCTCGTTACGCTATGGACCGCGTATTTGCTTCTCCTTTACTCCTCTCTTCAGTCTGTTTTTGTTCACAAGCATACTTGTTTGTATTTCCTTTCCGTCCTCTCTCATGGTCATCGCACTATACTTGTCCTTGCATAAATGTCCTCCAATGTAATTGTTGTCCTCATTCGCTCCAGTATGTTTCCATTTACCTTCTCCGAATTAGTATTACATTCAACAACATTTTCTTCTGCCTCACATATCTTATTCTCCGCTCCATCCCAACGTGTTCAGTAAAAGCCCCGTCATTTATTTTCCTTTTCACACACTGCCGTCGCATTCATAAGTTCTTCTCCTCCACACTCTATTTCCACTCTCTCCCCTACTGCAATGGCTCAGTGCTGTTGCCACTGCGGTGTGTCTGACAGGAAGGTTCTAGGGATCGAGTCCCGATGGTGGCAAATTTCGACACTAATTAGTTAACTGTCTGGAATTTAGCCTCTCACCGGAAGAAAACTCCAGCGGTCGGACGCTTTGATTTTTGTTTTCTGTGGTTTATCGAATCAATACCATGGGGATGCCACCGGAAAAAATCATACAAAATGAGTCACATACATAGCACTTTCTTTATCTCCTCCTCTTGTCTTATACAAACACACAGTTACATACATTAAACTTCCGCACATATCGAGACACCAAACAGGAGTATAAAGATTATTCTGGCTGGGGAAGTGTCCCCCTAGAGGAAATACCTGGAGAGGCAAACCAACGAGTAGGTCGGTGCCGGAACTGACGTTCCAGAAGATGAGGAATATCACCAGAATACCGGATATAACATGCACTACACTCACGGAACTAATCAGGTCTGTCCAGAGGGTGGGGCAGCTGGATCAATTTGCCACAGGCCCCCACTTAAATGGAGCCCCGAAAATGGAGACAAAATGTATGTCCTTAATAGATTTTTTGAAAAAAATATATTTAACTGGCTAATTATAAAATATATAACCTTGGCTAAACTTCCAGGTCATTCAAAGGACTGGGAAGTACAAGAAATTGCTTTATTTGAAACAGCTCACATTTTGCGCAAAGTATTGTAGAGGCACAGACAGTCCCCAGATCTGCTCCTTAGGTAGCTGGTTGCAACCTGAGTGGATTTTATATTCAACTTATAACATCTTTAGTCGTGATATAGAGGAATAATAATAATAACAACAACAACAAATAAGGAGTTCCATGGGTCTACTGCCCCAGACCCCTAATTTTCTCTGAACGCCCCTGGGACTAATTACCAACCTAATTGACGCGCCTGACAACACTAAACACTTTCCCTCTTGCGCATTTTTTTTGCGTCCTAAACTTGACCGCGTGTAGCTCCAACGAAGGCTCCTCGCTTACTCTGTGACAGAGCGAAGCGCCGACGAGGGGTTTAATTTGCCGCTGCGGCCGCAGCGAGCGCAGCGGCCGCGGAGGCACCGCTCGAGAACGCTTCGCTGAAGACCGCGCGCTGCGCTGTGCCAAAAGGAATATTTATGGGCCCTCCCACTCCATTATTGTTCATTTTTCTTACACAGCGCAAACAAATGAAAAGATATTTCCCTCGTATTTATAATCGTCTTTGCCTATGAGTTGGGGAATCTGAATAAGATCATGTTGTTCACTCAGTTGAGATTCAAAATAACGGAATAATGACAGAAATTTTGAACATTTTGAGTGAGGAAGTAAATTGACATTTTTATAACCTATTACTGTTTTTAATTATTTACTTTCATCTTTCTCTACTTTTAGAAAGAAAAATTTTAGCAAAACGCAGGAGAATGATACTTCGTGTTTTATCATTTTGCAGCGAAAATGTACGTGTTTCTGGAGGATAGCAGTAAAAAAAGGTGTTCTGCAAGTACACTGAACATACACTTAGAGAAACAAAACAGTGAATGCAAGAACAACACAAGAGATAACACAGGGAAAGAACACTACATCCTCCATTGTCTAGAGCCGAGAAGGCCGAGAAGAGAGAATCTTCGTAACTAATTACTGCAATCACTCGAAACATGTTGAAATGAGCGTTTCGATCATAACAATTTGTAGGGAGCAAGACCCACTGGGAGGGCTGTAATTCAGTGGGCGGCACGAGAAGCAGTAATTCTCTAAGGCCACTCGTTCCCTTCCTACTCGCCCGGCGCGCCGGCGCGGCGGCCGGCGGGCAAGGTAAACGATATTTCCCCCACCCCCACCCCTCCCGCCCTCGCCGGTCTCGTTAGAGGAGTCGCCTCTCGCTGCGAAGAGCGAGGATTTGAGGGCGCTTCTCTTCGCAGCCTCATAACTCGAGCCCCGCCTCATGAGCGCGCCACCTGAGAGGGCGGCGCGCCGTCGCGGCGCAGGCCCAGCGCGGGCACGGCGTGGCTCCGCGACGGGGAAGAGAGAAGGAAGGCAAGACGCTAAGAGGTGACACTAGTGGGGCTAGAATAGCACGCACTTTCTCATATTATTTCTAAATTTACAAGTTTTGAAAATTCAGAGAGTCCAACGAAAATGAGGCCCGTGCCATTCTTTTACGCGTACCATCTTCTATCCATGCAAAAAAAACATCAATTGAAGCGTTTTTTAGAAAATAATTTGTTTAGAAACTGCATACATTTCAACCACAAATCACGTGAAAATTTCTCGTTGTTTTCAAAAAATTGTACATGATCTTTTTTAAATATTTACTTTTGTGCTTCAGACTTTGTCTAAGGCAAAAATTCCTATCTCCAATTTTGTAGTTTTGCAATGTTAACTTTTTACAATTTTCGAAAACATGGAAAGTTTGCCGAACATGGGACTCGTTTTTTACCGTCACTAAATAAATATAAAGAGAAATTTTAAAGAAAAAAGTTGGATACATTTTTTAGAAAAAAAAATTTAATTGCCCATATTTCCCGCAAAATTTATCGGAAACTATATTTCCGAAAACTTTAACGTGACTTTATTTCAAGATCTGTCTTTAAGTGACATATTTCGTTCAGGAAAAATCATCACGAAAAACTACAGATCAGTGCAGCCGGCCGCCAGAATTCTCTCCACCGATTCCTCCGGAACTCGATCCAGCTAGTGACGAAAACGCTGTCACCCTCGGGTCTCGAAGCCCAGGACCGGTCACAAGCACTGCAGTGACATCAGTTGATGCTCTGAGCCACCCCTCCCGATCCGTGTACTCGATAACTGTGTGAGCTGCAGCCGAGGAGAACACTTCAGTCATATAGCCTGTTGGATTTTGGCAATTCAAATGTATTCAGACTTGGTTGCATTGTAAGTTATTAAGTATAAGATGTTGGGAATCTCGTAAAAATGTACAACCAAGTAAATGTAAGCAGTTTATCTGTTTATGCAGGAAATATGATTTGACGGCATTTCAATATGCACTCAACTGGTAAGGTGTTGAAGCACATCTTAATGTGAATCATTTACAAGACTGCTTCTTCTTGGACAATTGCTATTATAACATACTTGTCTCTTATTACTTTGTGTGGGGTCTCTGTGTAAACTGAAAATTTACAAATTGAGCTCACGCTAAGAGTGAAGCGTTACTATTTTTCAAAATGGCAACACTTCACGCCGTTGGAAAGATTAAGATTTACGAGCTATTGTTCATTATTGAAGAATTAGCATTCGTTGCCTTTTAATATTGTATTGTACAATTGTGCCAAGTGCTTTCAACTTGTTGTGTGTTTTATCATTATAATTTTGTAATTGTGTTCTTGTTTAACGTTGCAAGAAATTAACTGATCTGTGAGAATTTGCTTACACTTACACCTCTCAACTTAACACTTATTGTCAAATAGTTGAAGTCTTTAATTTACATCTATTCTTAAATCCATCGCTTCAAATCCAATTCACAATCCTTCCAAAATTACGTAATTTACTAAGCCATTATAAGGAAAGGTGTGTATGTTGTATTTAGTCCACATTTAATTTCCTTTCTTTCATACATGCACTGATATTTGGACCTGTTTTCGTAGAAATACTGAAAATCAAAGAAATATTGCTTGGAACAATATAGAATGTAGGATAAAATATTATTATATTATATATAATATATATAAAATATAATATTATTATATTATATAATATATATATATATATAAATAATATATATAATGTAGGATAAAATAATAAACTCTTTTGAAACGTATACTGAGATTATTACCTCTTCAGCCCTGTTTCGAAATGCGAACTTGAATTCACTAACACATCCGCGACGAAAATATGAAGTTGTGTTGTAAATACTATGATCACGATGTCTCTCTTAAGCTTCCGTACGTTCTGCACATCATTTTGTACTTTTATAAACAGAAAATGAACTCTAAAAACAACTTAATAAAAAAATCAAGAACTTGGATGCATTAGAAGCAAAAAATCAACAACAGTAAATACAAAAAACGCAATCTATCTCGTGTTCATTAAAAAATAGGTCGTTGGTGGTTAGAATGTCGTGAGACTGACAGATGTCGGAGAAAGGGGCAAAGAAGCACAAGTATACTACACTCAGATCACTGACATGTTGGTAAATGGTTGCCACCCGAACAAAAAGTAAATCCTGAAAACAAACTGAGGAACTCTAAGGAACCCAGAGAACGATAGAATGAATTTTGAGCGTCTGCATAGATAAATTCGAATGAGTTGGAATGCGATCACCAGCGAAGTGCACGCAATCTAGAAATCAGATAGATAAAGTGCGAAATGAAAGTAATGAAACGAAAAAGGGACAACAAAGATTCCAAAGGCAAAACAAAATTGCACATTTTTTAATTAAAATAATAATAATATTTGTAAGTTTTGAAGTAATAAACAGCAAACCTTAACGGTCAATTATGTATGTTTTTTACTTTTAAATGTGTTTTTATTTTGTAGTAATCCGGTGTGCTCCTATAGCGAGACTGTGCAATTACGAACTTTATGCATTCAGTGTACTGAGTGCATTGCATATTGCACTGAATACGTACCTTGCTTATTCTAAACCAGGGATTCCGAAAGGAGTCGACGTCGATAAAATGTTACTGAGAATCAATAGCTAAATCTGAACCGGCTACATATAAGAGTATTGGTGTAATAAAGATCAACATTAAGATCAAAATTAAGACAAAAACATATTTACGATGTTGATTAATAATTGTTTTCCGGGGGAACACCACAAAATATCTAATATTAAATTATAAATTCGCTCTTCTTTTGTAACCGTCATTTATCGATGTTTAGAAAACTGAGAAACGTGTAACAGTGTATTAACAACGTACCTCAATCGATCAAGAACTTAATCTTCGTAAAATACGCCGCAGAAATGTAATGGCAAGTTCTTAAAAACCGCTCAGCATAGACCGAAGTTCGTAACCGCTGCACAACAGTGTAGATTAGACAGCTACTCAGAACTCAGACAGCTACTCCAACTATTGGAAATCGAGATATTTAAGAAAGCACTGATATGCAATGTTATTATTTCTGTCATTTTGTAGAACTTCAGTGTTATAATTTTATTTGTTATACTGTGTATTAGAGAAAATGTATGGGGGTCAAAGAACCAAAATATTCTTTTAAAAGGATTCGATGCAAGAAAAAGGTCCGAAGTCCCTGTTCTAAACGGTCATAATTTCCCCAAAATTGGAAAGTCGAACAAAGGCGGAGATCGACCAGCGCGAGGCAGACGATCAGGAGAGCGGTTTGTGGGGCTTCGGAGCGGGCGGGGAGAGGCCGAGGCCAGGGCGTGTGTGACGGATAAAGACGCCAGAGGGGCCGCGGGGGGGCGGGGTCCAGATCGGGCGCGAGGAAACGCGTGGGCTCGGGCCCTGCGGGCGTGGGCGAGGCCGCGCGCGGAAGCGGGGCGTGGGCGTGGGCCGCTCGCGGGGCGACGGCTGCGGGAGAAGACCGCGGCCGCGGGGGTCGGGGGGGCGCTTCAAGGGCGGCTTTAAGACGCGAGCGGCCTAAGTGAGGGCGCCGGGCGCGCCGCCGGTCGATAAGGCGCCGGGGAAAGGCAGGCGGCCGACACAGGAGCGGACACGCTGCAATAGGGCGGCGCGGCGGACTGCGGGCGGCGGGCGCGGTCGCGGCGGGGATGGCGGGAAACGGCCTTCGCTCGACGCTGAACGACGGTGTTTTTCGGGGCGGAGGTGGCGCAGAAGAGAGCGGCGTGGGCGGCGGGGAGCACGGACGGCGCGGGCGAAACGAGAGGCGCCGATGGCGGGCGGCGCATGGCGGGAGACGGGGGACGCGGGACGTAGGACGGGGACAGGGGACGGGGATGGGGATGGGGGAAGAGGGATGGGGGACGGAGGACGGGAGATGGTGACGGAGGAGTGGGAAGGGTGTTAGGGACTGAACGGGGGACGGAGGGCGGGGGACGGGGGAGGGGGACGGGGACGGAGGACGGGGGACGGAGGACGGGGGACGGAGGACGGGGGAATGGGGTTGGGGACGGGGACGAAGGACGGGAGATGGAAGACAGGGGATGGAGGACGGAGGACGGGGACGGGAGACGGAGGATGGAGGATAGAGGACGGTGCACGGGGTAGGGGGGACGGGGGATAGGTCTGGGAGGGGGAACGGGGACGGAGGACGGGGGACGAAGGATGGGAACGGAGGACGGGGCACGGGGGACGGGGAATGGGGGACGGGGAATGGGGGACGGGGAATGGGGGACGGGGAATGGGGGACGGAGAATGGAGACGGGAGATGGGCGACGGGGGATGGGGGATGGGGGACGGGAGACGGTGGCTGGCGGCGGCAGCGGCCGGCGGTCCGGGGGCAATGGACGTGGGGCGGCGGGCGGCGGCGGGTTGGCAGGCAGTTGGCGACGAGTTAGCGGCAAAGCCAGCGAGGCCACAGGGCAGGTAGGGTCTTGCCGTGCGTAGGTGGGTGCGATATCAGACTCCCATTAAAAATGGAGGCGATATGCAAGGGGGGATACGCAAACGGTCGAGTATCTCTTTGAGAAGGCGGTGGTAGCTGTTAAAATAGTCCTCTCGGTGAACCACTAGCACACAAGTGGAGAGGGCAAAACTTGGTGCACGATAAGATAAATACAACGAAACAAAGGGAATCGATAAAACGAATACGAAATTAATTATATGGGAAGCTAATTGCCGTCCAAGAAAATAAAAGAAAAACGTTTTCGTGGGGAAGCGAAGGAACCAATTCGAAACTGTGGGCGACTAAACCAATGAACGCCGAGGATGAAAGTTGTCGTGTTTTACGAAGATTCGATACAGCAAAAGTTGAAGTAATTATATTTCTCGTTAAGACCAAGTAAAGTTAAAGGGTCTAGATTCACATTAAGGTGACATTTCAGTCATAAAGTGCATGAAATCGGAAACCTTTGTGATCCGTCGGAAACCGCTGTGATCCGTCTTTTTCCGTGGCTTCTCCGATCAACACCAGGCGAATGCCGGAGTAGTACGCTAACAAATGGGTCACGGACCACGCGCGATTTTTCCTTCCTCTTTCTTGTCCTGCCCTCACCTCTTACTTACACTAACATGCACTAGACTACCACCCATACCGAGAGGTAAGTCGTGATATTAGAACTTGTCTCGTCTGGGTCGGTGCCCCGCTAGTGGGAGAAACCTGGTTGTGGGAAAACCCCTCATGCCGACGGATAGGTCGGCACCGGATCTCGCCATTCAGCGGGGTAAGATCACCACCATCTCCTGAGGAAAAACGTACACTGCACTTACGGACCTAATGACCTTAGCAGTTGACGCGCCCGGAATCACTAGCATTCAATCCATAAATCAAGAGCAAAACTTCCGAATGTCTATCGCGGGTACAGAACTGTTTTCTTCCTCCTTTACTTTGTGTTTTAAATACCATTTCTCTTCCGCCGACGCTTTGTAGGATCCCGCAAAACCCCGCGATAAGCGCAGGAGTAAGGGGACTGAATAAAGAAGTAGCCTGAGATACGACAGGGCCTACGGTTAGGGAAGGTTAAGGCAGTGAGCTTGGAGGTCGAGTGGGGGAAAAAGAGCGGCCCTCGCCGGCGTTAGTGTGACGTGAAGAGGAGCAAGGGCGTGCGTTTGCTGCGATTAGGGCACGCTAGGGCGGTGACATATGCGCTGCGACGCCGCTTGGGGCGCACCCTTCGCCTGCCTTTCGTCCCACACCGCCAGCGTCCGCCGCTGCCTACGCAACTTGCCTCAGAATGTTCCGTTTCGAACGCGTTTTTCAGACGCGTGCTTTTCGTTCTAACATGGTAAAACTAGAGGTGCAACATAGCACATACTTTCTCGCATTATTGAAAATAGTTTACGTTATATTAAATATTGTAATTTCTACCGTACTATAAACTCGGTTGCAACTTGAAAAAAAGTGTAAATTAAACGAAGCGCCTTTCATGCTTTTCTGCATTTACTTCGATTGGCAGAAAAAGTACTCATTTCCTACTTTTAGAAATGAAACGAACGTAAATTGCTTTGACAGTTAATATCAGTTTTTGAGACAAGCGGCTTAGCCGCCAGCGTTGTTGTCTGATGGGCGCACGGACGGGCGCACGGACGGGCGCACAGACGGGCGCACACACGGGCGCACAGACGGGCGCACAGACGGGCGCACAGACGGGCGCACAGACGGGCGCACAGACGGGCGCACAGACGGGCGCACAGACGGGCGCACAGACGGGCGGACGGACAGTCGTTTTGCCGTTAATCGATTTTTCGGTATCAAGGTCCCACAAAACATGGATTCTTGCTACACAATATGTTAGAGGATTTTTCTAAACTTATTAACTGGATTTATCCACTTTTTATTTACCAGGACCCGGCAATAAAAGTTTTTCTGCTGAAAATTAAGTTATTAGCCGTTATCGCGAAGCATTACATTATTTGCTCTCTACTGCGTAAGCAGTAGCGAGAAGGTAAAATTGTATAGTATTTTTTAATTTACCCATTACACATAAAGTTTTTATTTATTTGAGCATGAAATATTGGTTTTCTAATGTGATATTACTTCAATTTTAAGAAGCAAAACGTAAATATTCTAAATTAAATTTGAAAATATCAAAATTAAATTTCAAGAGCTATATTTTTTCTAATCCTCAGAGAATAAGCCTACTGACTTGTAAGTACTTTGTTCAAAACCACTCTCATTGTTCTCATTGTGAATAGAGCGTGAGATGAGAGGAAAATCTAATGGAACTGAGGTGAGCTAGGATGCAGAAGAGCATGAAATGAAATAGACTGCTTAAATCACTGAATACGTAAGCGTGGCAAGAGGACATTTCCCAAGGGTTATTTTGATGAGAAAAACTTTCCAGGCTTTGCACTGTTCTCTCCTTCGTTGACTCAGCTTGTCATCTTCTTCAAGACAGCTTGTGAATAACGTCTTCTTGATTACTTAATATTCTCATACTCTTATTGCACTAATCTATGAATTATATTTCGTATATACTGAAATGTACCTTCATCCTTCACTTCGTAATACGTTGTCGTGAGTTTGACCTGTTCCGAATTTATAGAAAGATGTGGGCGCCAGGAACAGGTGACATAAACTAATACTAACTTTTCCCTATTTAATTCTGTCAAAATTATATGGGCATCCAGCTAGCTTGGGCCGATGGATTCGGATTACATGTATTCGCTATCGCTAAGATAGCCGATTACCTGATCTGCCGACTGTACAGCCTGGCGTGGAATCTGAAATATGGAAATTCTCTGCTTCCAACTAATTAGAAGCTTATGATTGACAAATGAACAGACTCTTTTCTTTTTCCAAAGAACAAAATTTAACAATTTATTCAATGTTAATTTTAACAGATTACTTAATGGCCATGACCCCTTTTAAAAGATATTATTTTAATATACTGCAGTATATGTTACCGTCTTGCCGACCCGCTCGTTCCGAAGACGCTTCTCACTTGGCCGATGAATCCGAGTCGCTCTTCTGTCTTCTGATCTTGCGCGGTTGCTGAAGTATCCAGTCCACACTGCATAAAATCTAGCTAAGTTCTTTCCGACGCTTTAGGTTTATAATCTTTCACACGAGTTTAATAAAATACTAATGTTCGAACTATCGTCCGGTGAACACCCAAAACTGCCCAAGTCCGCGGATGTACTCCGGCAAATAATTTCTAAGTCCGATGACGACTGTTACTTTTCGCACGAAAATGTATAAGTCTCACTTTCAACTACAAGGTCCGCACACTATTTGCACTCCACGAAACTCAAGAGCCGAGTTCACGACCTACACTCCACCACTCTGAGTCAGACTGTAACGATCTGCACTCAACGAAGCTCCAAGTCCGAATGAATGTTTTTCTGTATTTTGCAACCCTTGATGGGTCGGTAGCGTCTCACGTTCTATTTTTCCAAAACACGGCGGTAAACACCAGAAAGTCTAATTGCCCCCCGCCAACCCGCTCATTTCTTACAACCCCATGTAGCCGCGCCTTCGTCCGTCATACGTTTTTCGACCAATCACATATTCTTTATTATATCGATCTAGCCAGCGTTCCGGCACCTACGAGGCTTGCAGCTAGTTTATTTACCTGCCCTGCACCATAGCAACCCTCTGCGCTGGCGTTACTAGGGCCGGATATCGCCATTTTACAAGTCCATTTAGTCGCCCCGTATACAACTAATATTATGAATAAACCATGTCCCATTCTGGTATATCACAATACGTAACAAAACAGTAGACATTAACAGGATCATTAGCTGCTGATTAACATTTTGCGAATACACTCCCCTAAATGATAAACGACAATATCGTATTTCATTATAAAACTAACAGAAAAGATACTGTAAGATGACAAGTCCTTGACTTCGTCCTTCGAAATATTTCAAAGATCTCAGACTCCCTTATGGGCTCTATTGAACATTACTAATTTATTAGTATAATTTTTGCAGATGAAAAATATATTTAATTTTTAATTATACTTTAGATAACATTCAATGTATGTTGCACATACAGACCCAGTTCCAAAAGCCGACAACTCAAAATTTTAAAGTTCGACGTATTGCCCCTTTAATGCCGCTTAAAAAGTTAAATATCGCCCTGACCGTTTCCATCACAAGGCATCTTTAAAATGTATGGGTCAACAATTTAATATTTATTATAATTTTCAAATTCAAGCAATATAACTAACGTTTTCAGGGGGATATTAAACTCTAAAACGTCAATTTCTCAAAACGTAAAACTGAGTTGTAAGGTTTTGGAACTGGGCCGTCTATATAATTATTTTCAATTCACTACCATACGTTTTAAAAATATTGACTATTAATGTGATACTATCAATGCAATTTAAATGTTTTAATCATTATTTAATTGTTGATGTAATGTAACTTCATTGTCACCCTCCAAGCTGTATCGTAACATATTTTCTGTGTAATTGTCACTGGCTGGTTATCAGATCCTTAGTTTTTATGTATCTTATACTATTTTACGAAATTCAGTTTAATTGTTTTTCCTTCCTGCCATTGCTTCAAAACTTCATTTTTGCACATTTACTTCCCTCCTTTGCAAAACGTTAATGGATTTTTTCGCAGAACTGACACCCAATGATTAGCTGCTTTGAGGAGTTTTCTGTTCTCCCATTGTCTCTTTTGAGGATCCTTAAACGTGACAAATTTTGCAGCAATTTTCGGGAGTAGATGATAACTGTATTGATGATCTCCCACTCTTAAAACTCTAAAAATGAGGTACCGCAACAAATTTACGTTAATCTTCCGTTTGCGATAAGTGCTTTAGTCTACGCCATTCGTGAAATAGTGTTTGCGTTATTTTATTTCTTGCAGTATCTCTTTCAACAAACTATTATAGTAATACGCAACAAGTGTTTTCCATCTTCACCATGGTGCCAATGAAGATATTTTCTGCAAATCATGTTCGATCTCAAAATATTTCTCAATTTATAAAATTGTTAGAAAAAGAAAATTTATAAAATGTTTGCTCCTCAATATGAATCAAAAGTAATGTGTTTTCTTTTCTGTTTTCTGATTATCTTGTTAATAAAAGAATGCCTAGAACCACATCTTCACATTGCGATAGAAGATGATATTACAAATATTATTGGTAGTAATCATCATTTATCATTTATAATATATGAAAGTGGATGTTGGTATAAATAAGAGCTTAACTCCGACGCCGTGAGACCAATTTCCATGAAAGATGGCACTTGTATATTTTTTTTTCTTTTTTTTACGGAGGAGGTTTATGTGCTGTTATATCTGTTGTAACTACACTACATGGCGCTGTAGAACAAAACTAAATATTTATGACAAATGAAACCCTCAACACATTCGGCAGAATTTTTGAATCTTTTCTTTAAATAACTCCTAAACGATGCATTCTATGGCCTTAAAAACTAAAATTTTGAGGGCCTCAAAGAAATGTTTCTCACACCGTAATCTGCAGGATGAAACCATCTTGAACGTTCTATTATATTTTTGTTGGTCCAGCGCTTCCCGATATTACCTCACCTGCTCAGAGATGTGAGAATCTACAATTAAATGTGAATGAGGACAGAGAGCGGCAGAGACAGACAGGGACAGGGTGAGACAGGGAGAGACAGTGAGAGGGTAATGGGAGGGGAAAGAAGAAGATGAAGGGCAGAACAACGTCAGCCGGGTTTTCCTAGTCATTTATATTCATCGCTAAGATGTTTTCTTTTTAGGTTAAATTTAATTAGTCGCATATAGTATAATTTAAAAGAAACGGCACGTTCTTCCAGGAACTGCTGCGGAAGTGAAATATTCTGCGCAACTTGACTTCCACCTAACTAGCTCGCTATATATTTTTCATTTTCGTGCCGCAAACTTTTATAGTCGTCGGTCTCCAGAGCGCCGTCTTGCAGCCCGCTAACGAAGCTTTCGCTGCCGCTTCGCCGCTCCACTTCGGAGGCGATGCGAGGCGCAGGGCGCGCTCTCAGCGCGCCGCGCCGGGGCTGAACCAGCCGATTAGCCGCCTCGCTCCCCGGCTTCTCCGCTTCCCACGCACCTGCGCCACGCGACTACGCCTCGACGCTGCGCGAGAAACCGGAGGAGGATTTGTTCTCTCTCGGAACTCCGAGACCTAGGATTACAACTGCGCACGGGCCACATTCGGTTACCCGTAGTGGTGCCTATTAAATTTAACTGCGTGCGTCCGAATTTAGCCACGGGTTGCGAGCAACTTCCTCGCGTGAGGTCCGGACGAATACGAAAGCGAGTAGTTTCCGTGGGATCCTGCTGGATTAATTTCGTCTGTAGTAATTTAATGCGGCCGAAACTGTTCGGAAAACAGAAATTAG
This sequence comes from Acheta domesticus, assembly GCA_031308135.1. Lineage (NCBI taxonomy): Eukaryota > Metazoa > Arthropoda > Insecta > Orthoptera > Gryllidae > Acheta > Acheta domesticus. The sequence continues at coordinate 28,263,999 of JAHLJT010004567.1, read as the reverse complement.
CCACAATAGTCTCATGTATGTATGTATTTGGAATTTTGACTCCGAAGTCCGGATTTGCCGCAGCCACTGGTCTCCCTAAGCCTGGGCCTAGTTAAATTCCCATGCTTGGAAGTAAAAGTGACATGTGGCGAATAAGACGTATTCCTTCATTGAAACTAGCAAACTCCGCCTGCCTGAGGCTTTCTTCGTGACACAGCAGTAGAAATTGGGACGATTTTAGAGAAAAGCTGCAACTCTATTTGTTTCTGTTTCACATCTCTTCAACAAATATCTAAAAGAACCGAACGGCTGAACGAAAATCAATAACTGAATAAACTAATTTACTGAAAAAATCTCTTACAATCATGTGACGGCACTTGTGAGAAGAAAACATAAAATTTTGTCGTACAATATGTGAAAAATATTTTGAGATACCAATTCTAATTTCCAAACACCCACCTTCTTTCTAGTTTTAAGACAGATTGATATTTGATATTGTTTTATAAATAGTTTGTATTAATTTGCGTTTTACCATAAAAATTATCCATTGATTACATTTTTTCAATTGTATTGAGCAACGTTGAATATTTTGTTAACATGTTATGACACATTTGGATAGCGCTTGGGAAAAGTTAGTACGATTATTTGGAAATAAAATTACTAATTTCCTCTGACCATTTCAAATTACCAGATCTATTAATTATAAAAACAAATAGTTAATTATCACTGCACGTGTAACTTCTGCTTATCGAAATTTTAACCATCGATGCCCATTGCTCTCAATACGACCGAGAGCTCACATAAGCCTCTGCACTTCGATCACAGCGAAAACCGACAGTGAGTATTTTCCTCCGTGCAAAAGCTTTCCAGTGTTTTGGGGTATTCACGTGTCGTGAGCAAAGTTTGTTTACCCAAGAGCTAGATTTACGAGATCAGACAGCGCGAAATTGTGCGGGACCGTTTCGGATCGAAGCGAAAATAAATGTGAAAGTGGCCTCCACCGTCCGTGCTGCTGCTGTGAATGGCGTAGTAACTTCGTGTGAAACATTTGGACGCCTGCATAAAAGTCTCCCTTTCGCAAAATAAAATACGTTTCCTGCGATTCAAGAATCGTACGTTTGTAGACCACAATATAGACAGTCGGGTCATTTGTTTTCCAGTGGCAACCACTCGCGTGAAACATATGCTCCTGAAGAGTTGAGAAAAAAGAATAAAATACAGTTAGGAGAAGGGAAGAATAAACAATAGGTGATTCATCTACTATTCTGGAGGTATTCTTAAAAGCAAAAAAAGAGTTGAAGGTACTGAAACACGTAATTTTCCTTTAGAAAAAAAGGGGAAATTATTGTCGATACTTGAGCATTTATAAACATCCTACGCTTAAATGGAAATATTATGAAGTAAACATTGTTTACAAATAAAATAATTAATCAAAAAACTTTTTTAAATGTTCATCGAGGTCAAAATATTTCGCTGCGTTTATATTGTAGATTACGAACTTGTAAAATAATATTCCAGAGTTTTCTGCACTTTGGAAAAGAAAAGGTATTTATTTTCATTAATTGTAAAAAGTAAGCATGGGAATTAAAATATCAGAGAATGATTTCTTTAAAAAAATATTAATGAAGTAAAGTTAATTATTATCTTTAGCAAAGAATATAAACAGCGCACGAGTTCATAACAAGTCCGTAAACTGAAAAATATTACGTTACACGGTATGACCTTATTTGATATCCAGTTCACCCAGAACACGAATAACTACAAAATTATTGAACTCCCACTGCGATAACAGAATAGAATAGCGATCTCGTTATAACTTTTTAATGAGCTCCAATCCAGGGGAAGCTACGTTGCGTGGGAAGCAACGTAGCGCTAAGGTGGTGGACAGTGGGTCAAAACCATATTTTTCTGTAATTTTGAAAACACCTTTTCAATTAGTATTTTTATACTT